>CAVNYN010213015.1:0-34170 GCA_963692815.1 Nyctanthes arbor-tristis
TTTTGAAGCTTTTGGGTTTTGATTAGCAGGAGGGATCTAAAATTTTTAGAATATAGAATAATGAAGAACCGAAATGGAGGAATTGGTATGCTGCTGCTGAAAAATGAATGCGGCTGGTTTGTGGTTTCTGACGAAATGGATAGGGTTCCCAAATTTTTTGTGCTAAAAAATGAATACACAATAGAAGGGTAAATTTGGAAAGGGAAAAATGTCGTCCTATGGTACCCTGTGCTTCAAATGTTGTACAAAAATTGAATCTACAGTGCAATTAACATAAGGCTCTTTTATATATTTTAGGATTAGAAATTAATAATTATTAATTAATCAATATAATGACATTTTGCAAAATAGACTCGCTTTCAGTCTGGTTTCTCCGATGCTGCCCCCACTCCACTTCTTAAATTGGATAAAAAGAGAGCTCTCTTCTTACCTTTTCTCTAGTTTTTCATCGAACAGGTACCGCATCGCATGTAATCTTTTGTTTCTTTTGTTGATTCTACTTCAGTATAGTCAGCATCTTTTGATCTATGGATATTGATTTCGTTATGCGTATTTATGCATCTGGTTATTCATTCGATTGTTCAATTTTTAGCTGGTTTTGCTGAATATTATTCTGCAAAACCCTATCTAAGTGTACGATTGATACGCCCCTACACAGATGTAAATATTTATTTATTTTAAATAGTTATCGATGGTTTAATTATGGACCTTGATATCAAGGTAAATTTCAATTTAATAATCATTAATTAAGGTTGCTAATTCCATTTGGTAGGCTGGGTTGCAAATTGCAATAGCAAGTTTGATATACCTATCTTGAGTTTTAGTACTTGTCTGTCTATGTGCAAAACTTTAAGGACGGCAAGACAGCTTGATTTCTTAGTCAAAGAAATTTTTAATAAATACCACACAGCTCAGAGAACTAATTCAAAGAGATTTAGGGTAAAATGAACTCTTTTCAAGTTTGCTCGCACTCAAGCTGGTGGTGGTAAATGTTAAGGTCATACTGGTATATTGAAAAATAAATGCCCTTGAAAGCTATTATTAGGACGAGTAAGTCATTTCCTTTCTGCCTTAATTTAGTAATAATCCTAGCAGTAAAATCAATATTTTTAGCTGGAGCTATATGAGTTACAATAAAGTTTGAATTGTGGCGACATCACAATTTACAATAGAAGTCCATGTATATCAGAAAAGGTAATGACTTTTTGGTACTTAGGCTCTGTGACTGATGAGAAGCAGTATTCACTAAGAACATAAGTATATAGGACTAAAGCAGCTTCAACGGCGCAACAAATACCCTGGGGACTTCATGTAATCGTAAAAGACAAAATGCTAACAAGATGAAGACTACATAATTTGGAATATTAAGATGAATGTTTATGTGTCCCTACATTACATTATTTGATATAAGAGATGAAGATATACTGGACCACTGAAGATGATGCTGATGGAGGATATGGCAAGGCAAAGACAAATGTTTGGACATGTCTGGTATAGGCATAAATATGGTCTCATCGCTAACATTGCGCTTGATAGAAAAGGTTAATGGAGCGAGAGCAGAACACACTTTACATGGTTAACTCTGCTGCAAAAGATTTGACAAAGAAAAATTTATTTAACAATCCCAATTTTTAATGATAAGGCTTAGGTTACTGCTCTGTAATACTTGTTATCGTATGTATAGGGGCAATGATTAAGCTGTTCAAAGTAAAGGAAAAACAAAGAGAACTTGCTGAAAATGCCAATGGGAAACCTCCTGTCAAGAAGCAAAGTGCTGGAGAACTACGTCTTCATAAAGGTATTTTGATCAGTACTTATCAGTTTTTAGACATTTACATATTCTTCTACCTTTACAAACGTGTTTACCATATGTTGTCTCCTTTGTTTGGTAACCATTTAAAAGAACGTAGGAATTTAAATGGATTTAAAATTCAAATTTTGTATAGGTGTCGAGATTTGATTGTGCCATGTGGAGGTAATGATTAAAATAATGTAAGAGTTCATGTCAAATCAAATATGTGGTTAAATGTGGTGTTGCCATGTACCCAAAAGTTGAAATTTAAATTAGTTGATAAATTCAAGGTATTTTTAATTGATAGCCAAACATTGCATTTTTTGAATTTCTTTTACCCATGGAGCTTTGTCCTTTAGTGCTTTAATAATTATTTGACAAGAACACTTTAGTTCTTCTGCATCAGGGAGAAATAATTATAAACAGAAATAGAGTAGGTTGATCATGTTATGATGATGGATCTCATATTGTTTAAAAATTAATATAAAGTACAGAGTTATTGAAATCATAATGAATTTAGCATCTTTTTTATGATAGAAATATCACAAATTACATTTTTATTCCTATACACAACTGACGGGAACAGTATAAATAAACCAAAATAAATTGAAACAGAAGAAATAGACAAGAATATTCTCCTTACCTATTTATGGACTTAAGGTTATCTGGTTATGTTCTCCCATCCCTACCATATATCAGATTTTGTTAATCTACAGATCTCGGTACATGCCAAACCCCTCCCTAGGCACTGATAGAAGTTGGTAACAAAAAGACCATAGCATGCTTGGTGAGCTTAAAAAGTTCCTTCTAAGTGAATAAGTTACCCAAATAATAATTCTTTCACTGATTGAAGTTGAAAACAAGTTTCTGATATGTAAGATGAAATTTTCTTCTGAAAATGGCTTTTTTTTTTTTTTGAACTTCAAAATATGTTTAGAAAAGCTTTTTAAAAGGTAACTTTACTTGTTTTTGAGCTGTTAGAAACTATTTTTGTTTCAACATAAAAATAGGTCAAAGAAATCACATCCGCACATTCCATGGGGCCTACATGTACTACATAATGTCTGTAATTTATTTCCGCTTATTCTATTTCTAAATAGAAATAGAACTTTAACAGGGGCTAAGTTTATCCAATCATGCTCTTAGCGAGAATTGAAAACATGGAGAACTATGATATATGAATTTGTATTGGAAACTGTTTGTCAAAACTTGTCAAGCATTCCATAAGCAACGCGTATCAGGCTACCTTTCTGATCTATTACGACAGATATGTTTAATTTGTTAACTAACAAATATCAAGCTTCCCTGTATTATCATGCTCATTATGTATAAAATCTTCTAATCGGATGCAGTTTGCTCACGTCATTATTTGAAAAATTATTGAAGGAATTCGAAACTTGGAAGATTCTCTCCTTACATGATTTAAAGAAAAAGGTTTCACTGTGTCTTCATGTGAGGCCGCTTTTAAAACTTGTCTATAAATGTCTTCTTATTACACCAGATGAATAGGATGATCACTCAGAATATCAGTAATGTATATAAAAAAAAGTGTACTTACCTAATACATCGATTTTGTACTTGGGTATCTAAAGTAACACAATCGGATAAAGATGTTGCAGCGGTTACAAACATTGATAACTACCATTTTGATCTTTGTTTCTGGGTCATAATATGCTATGTTGAGGGCCCAGTCTAGTTAATGCTCTAAATGATGTGAATACTTCAGTTAAATCACCTACGAAAAAGTTCCTGTTGTTGTGTTGTCGTTGTCTCAAGTCAAGGGAACGAAAGAGGATGAGAGGTTAAAGTAGGCTGATGTTAGGCTTTCAATTCTTAAATGAATGAATCCTAATGCATGTGTCAGCTGGGCGTCCATTGCTAACAGTGGAATCAACAGAGCGAAAAAAGGTGAATTCATTTAGTCAACAGCAATTTTCTTGTGGGGCAAGACTTTCTTGTTCTAGTTGTGTTGTATTTTCTTTCATGATTAAATTCCCTGCCGATTAATGCTAAAGGAAACATGGGTAAATGCTACCGCTAAGACCACAAAAAGTTGAATAACACAAAACATAGATATTTTGGCCATCCATAGAAGGTAGGAGGAGAGTAGTAGATGAATATTACAGTTTGCATGGTGGGACTTGCTGTCTCATGGGACAAGTTTTTCACTTGGACAAGACGAATGTAGTATCGGACATCAGTTAAGGCTTCTTTATGCATAACTTTTTTTTACTAATTTGCAGTTGCAAATTATTTCAAAGAACCCAAAATTTATTCCCCATAGAGAACATCTTCCATCTCTTCAGGTAATTGAGAGTTTTGTTGGTCAAGGGAATAAACAGAGATTACAGCACATTTGGAGGGCAAACTACTGTTTAAAAAATATTTGCAATTTGTTTTACTTTCTCTATGCAGAACTTAAACTTCTTTGTTTCCTTTTGCTATGGAGTGGTGATGGGGTTGTTAGTGTGATTCTTCTTAGTTCTAACTTCTATTCAGGTTGCCTGGGGTCAAATAACAATGCCTCTTGTTTTCTCCTTTTTGTTGTAGATGTAAGTGAACTGAATCTGCCAAAAACATGTAACATATCATTTCCTGATGGAAAGGATAACCTCATGAACTTTGAAGTTACCATTCGGCCCGATGAAGGGTATTACCTGTAAGTATTTATTTCCTGCCTAAGGTTTGTTCTATACCAGGAAGTATTACTACAGAAGCTAAATTCCTCTGACAACTATTTTTAGTGCCCTCCCACCCCCCCACCCCAAAAAAAAGAAAAAAAAACAGGCGGCTCATTTATTTGTTTCTATACCATGTTCAGTATCCAATCAGTTGTCTTATTTCAGGGGCGGTACATTTGTGTTCTCTTTTCAAATTTCTCCCATCTATCCTCATGAAGCGCCTAAGGTCAAATGCAAAACAAAGGTAGATGACACTCAAGATTATGATGTACTGGGATTATTTTGTTAAAGGTGTCTACAGAAATGATTATTTAATCATTTTCTTCAAATTTATTCTCAACCAGATTCTCTAAAGGATCATTTTTCAAATTTCCCTATGCTACACATTCTCCATGAACTTTTTCACAAAATCAATTCTCAGAGGCCCAGAACACACTCTGTCTAACTGATAATGTTGTAAATTTTCGTAAATGAATTGGGACAACATTATTGGTATAGAGCCGTTTGAAGTAAGTCAGCATAAGTAAATGAAATCTGGATCAATGATGTATGCTATTTTTATATGGGACTTGTTTACTTACAATAAGCACTCTCTCAATCTTTCTCCATGCAGGTTTACCATCCCAACATTGACTTGGAAGGAAATGTCTGCCTAAACATTCTTCGAGAAGACTGGAAACCTGTGTTAAATATAAACACCGTTATCTATGGCCTTTATCACCTTTTTACGGTATTTCAATATCTTTTGCAAAATTTTCAATTAGACCTTTTAAGGGTATGACCCAAAATTGGTCTTCAAAATCTCAAGCAGATTTAATTTGTGTCTGAAAATTTTCTCTCTTCCCACTTGGGAACTGTACCTTTTTTCCCCTCCCTCTTCCCCTTCAATTCACCACGTCTGCTTTCAAATGTAATCAGATGTGGTAGACTGAATATAAACGTGGAAAACTTGCTATTGCATTGACAGAAGCTGATATTGTGATATAATTGTGGGGAAAAATCTCTAATTGCTGAAGCTTTTTTTCGTCCAGGAACCCAATCACGAGGATCCTCTCAATCCCGATGCTGCTTCTGTTTTGAGAGACAACCCAAAATTGTTTGAATCAAATGTGAGAAGGGCGATGATTGGTGGCTATGTCGGACAAACCTTTTTTCCTCGTTGCATATAGTGTGTCAATGTTGCATTCCTTCAGGTAAGCTCACCTGAATGGTCCTCCCTGTGTGATTTACAATTGAGATTCGGTAGGTTCTCAATTCTATAAATTTGGACGCAAATCTATGTTTGGGCTTCTAGACATATCTGACGAAGTCTCAGTTGCACAGGAATTCATCTGTAATTGTCTGCCTTGCTTTATGATGATGTAACATTTTAAAACAAACCTTATGAGGAAATGTCATGTTCTTACAATGGTATTGCTCTCGAGTTGCATTTTACTACTCTTTTGTTCATCCATTCTAGTAATTTTGATAGATGCCTTGTGTCTTTTGAGAACTGTTGAAACGTTGAAACACCTAATGATTATTGAATAGATCTCTCTCTTTAGCATTTGATCTTTGTGAAGACGGTGGCTCAAACGTGAAAAATTTGTAGTACTCGAAGAGTATTAAACAATTGGTACTCATAACTAATCAAGAACCAACACGTGTTCAGGAGGCAAGATTAAAATAACAAGTTGGGGCTCCTGAATCTGCATGTAGATTTTTTATTTGGCCGGAGGATGGAGTAGGCGGTACTCTTGGATTACTATAAAATTTTCCAGAGTCCACAAATATAGGAAGGAGCATATTTTGACTCATGAAACAAAAATGATGACGAATGTAAAATCTTATCCATCATTACATCAAATTAGTAATAAATCAGACATACAATTTACAATCTCAAACAAATAAAATAATAAATCAGTAACACTGTCGAAACTTCAGTTATCATAACAAATACAACCAAACGAGCAACAACTAAGTGTGGATCGTAGAACCGAAGAGTCAACTACAACATTTCACTAGTTATGTTACAATGACTTACAGAAATAATCTAGACTTCCTCTTATATCTACTGAGCTTCAAGTAGTGAGGACTGATGAATTTCAGCGTGTTTGGTGGCAGTTCGTATTTGACGGGAGTGGACAGTACTGTAAAGAAGATTCTAGTTTCATTTTTTTTTTAAACAGTTGATACAATCCACCTGGTCAAACCGACAATTCTGGCATGTTTGATAAAGGGAAAATCTTGCTCACAATACTGTCCATGTCCAAGTCAAATACTTAATACCAAACTCGAACTTACAGTTAAGGAAGTTGTGGCTCATTGGAGAGGCACGTCGTCATCTTCCTAACTTCCTTTGTATCTTCTGTCTTTTCTAGTTGGGGTGCTGAGTTTGTTCTAACATCCATGCCACAGTCATTATATCTGAAGCATGTAATGAGATGATCGTTCACTATCCCAGCTACTTGAATGAATAAATACACAATAGTAGGGCCGACATAGCAGAAGCCTCTCCGCAACAGGTCTTTGCTTATCAGTTCTGATTTTGGTGTTCTAGCCGGAACCTTGCGTGAATATAGAAATCCACTTTTTATAGGTTTGTGATTTACAAAGCGCCAGCAATAGTTACTGAAAGAACCAAACTCCAGCTGGATCTACAAAAACAGAAGATTGGATATGTGAGGAAATTGCCCGTGTTTCATTTGTAATTTTCTGACACCAAAACCATAATGTGCTTCATGAGTCAGTCTCTCCAAACAAAACTAGTTTTCCAAGTGATGTTGAAATTATATAACCCATGACACTTTCACAGTCTCCAGTAAAAAACTCGCTATGGTATTTGACGATGAATTGACAAGCCGGTCCAAATTTAGCAAACTGAGGATTTGATTTTTGAAGCCATTTAGGGTCACCCAAAATGCTTTGATATTGAACCCTTTGGCCTGTTCTGGTTGAACTTTTGGTCCGGTTCAGGTTAAATAATCCCACATACAAGTGCAAGACGTCAAGAAGTTAATAGCTCAATTTGAAACTCTTACCTTGAGTAGTTGTTTAGCATTCTCCACGATTGCACGGAGTTTAGGCTCAGATAGCAAAGTTTTGCCCTTCATTTTCATTGACAGCAACTTCTGCTCGTCAAAGTTTGCAACTGATGATGGATCAAAGTTATCAAAAAGCTTTCTGCAATAGATATTTATTTATCAGTATGAATCAAATTCTAATATATACATATATATATATATATATATAATGGACTTAAAAGCCAAGTTGAAACGAGAAACTAAACCTAAATGTTTCTCTCTTGCTAAGAATTGCTGGCCAGTTGAGTTCTGCCAATGCTTGTGATAAAACAAGAAGCTCAAAGAGCTTCATATCATCATGAACAGGGACCCCCCATTCCTCATCATGGAAAGAAGTATAAAGTGGTTCTGCACAATATAGAATATCAAATAAGCAGGTAGTCCTTGGATTGAGAAGTTTAAGTACAGGCCATATTAATCATGTAACATTTGTTTTTCTTTTCATTATAAATGATTTAAATGGACTAAATTCAGTTCAATATTGCAGAGCAGTTAAAGATTTTTCTTGGTAAGAAATGAATCCAACAAAGACACTGATTTGCTTCAAAAATAAGGAGATCTCATAATTCAACTGTAACAAATAATGAGGGTCCCATAAGTTATGAATATGGGCTCCAAGCAGCAGAAAACTCATTCACTATCAAAATTGAATCATAAAATTGTCTCCTACCACTTCATGTCTTGGTCTAGGTATTTGTAATCATAGTAATGTGAGGAGATTCATTTATTCATTAGTTGGGGTTGGTCAGTGCATTGTGTATCATCGTTTATCCATACCAATCATTTAAGGGTTTGGCTCCAAGGGGAAATTATTTTGCATTCCTAGCAATTCATACTCAATACCTTCCCAAAAGGAGAGAGTTAAGTTGAAATAAACACAACATTCATTGTGTTGACTAGCATGGTATTGTAATCTTAAAATTAAAGCTAAAATGATTATTCAAACTTCAACTGAGCTTTCAAAGTTTTCCAATTCTATTTACCAAATGGTAGCAAACAAAACTTCAAACTGTTTTATGTATTATTTACCTACCTAGAGTGACCTTAAAATAAATCAATACATTTAACCATTTCATCCCTACGTTTAGTCTTTTTCAAATGCCTCCGGCCAAACGCACACGTGGCATGCCCACACTGACTTTGAGATTCATCAAGAAAGCTATCAAAAAATATTCCGGCAGCAAACTTGTGCCTCTCGAATCTCAATCAGAGTCTCACAGAAATTATTAGAAACTGATGACGAACTATTGGTATATGTAGGAGTCACGATTTTCATAAATGATAATAAAGTTAAACTTAGTCACTAAGTCAGTAGTCAGTTAAATCGACTTCTCTTTGGTTTAAGGCTTTCAGCTATAGCTAATTAACTACTCAACGAAAAGTTAACACAAAAATCTTCGGAAAAGTTCAGAAACAGTAAAAACCTCAGTGAAAAAACTCAAATTGCAATATGTATCGAAATATTGAAGCATAACTAAAAAAAAATACCCGAATTCGGAGTGATCCAATCACAGCGCTTCACACGACCCGGAACTACTGGAGAAACATCCGCTGCTTCAACTCCATCAGGCACAACTTTAGCAGGTTTAACAAAACCATTGCCGTTCTTCACAATTCTTCTTTTCAAGCCCATACTTTTTACACTCTTTACAGTTGAGCCACTGCACGAAGAAGAATCCGAAGAACTATCAACAGACAAATTGTTGCGTGTAACAGAAACACCACCGGCGGTGGCTTGTTTGGGTAACACATTTGGAATTACTCTTTTAGACTTCTCCGGAAATTTCTTCCCTAGTATCTCCTTTTTCCTCTGTCCTTCCACGACTCGAACTCGATTACCCGTCGGTGCAAGTATAGACCGTGTCTCGGATCCATGGTTTTCAGAAGCCACAGACATTGAAATTCAGAGAGGTAATGGAAATTGCTCGTATTTTTTCAGTGTTGGGCAGAAAGCGCAAATTAGAGTAGAAATGGAGGGTAGAATCGGAAGAAAAATTTTGCGTAAAAGCGAGGAAAATGTCAAGGTGGGACGTCAGAAGGGGTTTAAATAACGTGAACTGTTTGGATTTGATGACTGGTATTAGCCGGTACAATGATGATGTGTCGGTTACCTAGTTGCCGTTTTGGGACGCGGAAAGAGACAGCAGGCCGAGAAACTTTTGTGATGTCTCGATTTTGCCATTGTTAAATTCAAAATTCAAATATTTATTTTTCACTTTATTACTTTTTATACTACACCATTAGCTTTTTATTTGATATTCAAGAAAATTTTTTTATAAAAGAAATTATTTTTTTAATATTGTTTTTGAACATCTTTAATAAGCTTTTTAAATATAAGAATTTCATGGTAAAATAATCTAATGCATAACCGTGCTAATATATAATGTTAAGTGATTACTTATTTAGCATTATATACCAATCAATTAACTGTTATGCAAAAAATATACTTAGCTTGATATATATGATTAGAATTGACGATCATATTATTTTTTTCTTTTTTTAATGTATGAGTAGTTATGACTTTGGTTTTCCTAATTGAGATAGTTAAATTCACTCTTTATAATTTATTAACAGAAATGATTATTATAATAATTTTCTTCTAACATTAGTCAATTCACATGTAATTTATTGGCGTTTAACAATTAATATATATATATATATATACACACTACCAATTAAAATTAAGAAACTACAACGATTGTTTCTTATTTTCTTTGAAAGATTTAAGAAGGTAATTGGCGATACTCTTCTATATAATTGAAAGTACCATCACGTAGCACTCTCTCAAGAGCATGTACATACTTATAACAAGACCATCATTGTTTTCTAAAACTAGCAAGATCGAAATATTTACTTCTATCCAATTGCAAATTTTAGTTCCATTGATAAAAAGAAAAACACTAAGTTCATTTACGGATAATGAAAACATTTTTTTTTTTCTAAATGAATTACTTTTGCTACTAGTATCTTGCATTTATTTTTATAACAAAATGATTTCCACATGAAATTTAATTTTATCACATTCTCCAATAGTTATACACTGAACCACATCCACATGCTAAACAAATGTTTTCAATAACATGATTTGATTTTACTTTATTTTAAGGGTAAATTGGGAAATGTAGAGAATGTAGAAGGGTGCATGTGGCGGTTGAAGAAAGGATTTAGGCTAAGAGTCGCATTCGAGTTTGGTTAGTGGGCAAAAAGAGGAGTGGTTAAAGCGCATTTTGTTGGGTAGTAAGTTTCTTGACTTTCTTCCCGTTGAGATAAAGAATCCAAAGCCCAAAAGTAGCTCTACCGGCGGCAAAGTGACCCGATCTTTGCATCCTATACGTGTCCAACTGGGCTTGAATCGAATTGTCTTGGGTCAAATACAAGTTCGGGTCCGCCCGGTAATATAAACTTTTTGTAGAAGAATAGTCTGTTAGATATAAGTTTGGTATTATTGTGACTTTTTTAATAAGCAGTTCAGCTGAGGAAAAATTTAAAAAATGTCCGAGAGGTTTTTTAAGAAAAATTCTCACTGTGCGTATGTATGCACATCATATGTATTTCATATAAGTCAAGTGTATTTAGTAAACTATTTTTTATTAAAATTGTAGTGCGATTCAAAATTTGTTTTTACATGTTTGGTAAATTTGATTGTCTCATTTTTGTGCTTGTTTACATTTACTCAAGGGTATATGATTTAAATAATATATTTATTATTATATATGTGGTATCTTTGTTTTTATGAAATAATATGTAATATTACTAGCTAATCTACCCGTGTGTTGCATAGGAAACACATATACATCTCTAAAACAAACTAAAACAAATAATTAATTAAACGATAAAAAATAAAAGCGATATAAGTTCATCAACTAGATCACTCGAACTAAAAATTAACTAAAATAAAAATATATTAACTGTTTCTAAAATTGATATTCTATGTTAATTGATCTATATATATATATAGTTGCTTGTATAATAACCAGATTAGGCGGCCGGAAGGTTGTTTTGATTATTCAAATATAAAAGAAAATAGATAATTACGAATTTAATTGTTGTACTTACCTAGTTAAATGCAAGGAAAGATATAATTAAGAATTTGATTGATAAACTTACTTGGTTAATGGATATCTAAAGCATCTTTAAAAGTCAAAAGTTCCGCCTCAACAACTGGGAGATGATTAAACATTATTACGCATAATTAAAAGATGTAATAAATAAAATTATGAAAATTTGGAAAAAAAATTAAGGTGAACAAATAAATAGGTTATTGAAAATTACTATACAAAATTAAAAAATTAACCCACCACTTGGTTAATATTATCCTATTATTATTATGGTGAACGAAAATAAAAACACAAAAATAAATGAGACATCAGCGACATTATCATGACATTAGATTCTCAATTCCCTTAGGATGTCAGTTTTAGACAGGAAAAATTAACCCACCATTTAGTTAGTATTATAAATATATAGATTAGTATTTTGCGAAGAATTACAAAATATCAACTTGCAATAATTGAAAGTGAAAAATTATTTGAAGTTTTTTACAAAAAAAATTATTTAAAATTAACCTATTAATAAAAATACCGAAAAAATAGACATATATAGTGTACTATCAATCAATCAAATAAAATGACGCAATGAGAAAATTTACATAAAATAGATTATTGTATAATAAGATGATCTGTGAGTTTTTTCCATCTTTATGACTTTATCTAATATATAAAAAAGCATAAAATCCTCAAGAAACTTCTTCAAATTTGGTGCCAGAGAATTGGGGATGGCAATTTTATACCCATTATAGAGAATTCGATTGTCAAGCCCCCAATTTTGCTACCATATTATCTCGAAATATCGATAGTGGAAGTGTTTGAAAAATAAATCTCAAGTTCAAAATCAAGGGCGGGACTCTATAAATACAATTCAAAGGTGTTGACGCTTTCGCTGCGCACTCTGATAATTAAATGTCATGTGGGCTACCCACAACGAAACATCTGCTACGCACCGAAGTCTCGATCACATACATGTATCTTCTCCACTTTTGGGATAATCCGGCCACATAGCTATAAATTCAATACTTACAGCATTATAAAAGATAGGAGGGTGAGTACAGAGTACTCAGTGAATAACAACATGCATTGACTCACACAAAACAATGCAAAGAAGATCAACAGATGACAAATATACAAACTTCAGGCACATCACTAGTTTAGCCTCTACCCGGAAGCTATACGATACAAATTTACAAATGGCCAAGACCACACAGCAAGGCCATAGCACCACAAAGCAATACTAATACAATTCAAACACGGGTAGATAGCGCCACTAGTGAGACCCAAGAACAATAACAATATTTTATCCAATAACAAGTGTGCACACTTAGATATCAAATATCAAAGTAATACAATAGGAGCATAGGAAGCAATTACGTATTATCGAATATCAAAGAGAATTAAGGAATGCACGAGTTTCGAAGAGGGAGAGCCAAGACATGTGTTAATCACTTTTTGATTCAATGATTCTTTAAGCAAATTCTCGGTGAAAGATTGCCTTCAAAATGTGTCTTTTAGGTCGGGTTCTTATACATATAGATCGGACTTTATTTCAAGTGTAAAAAGAGTGTTTTGGAGAGTTTTAGTTGGTGTTTTTCTTGCCACAATGGGTTGGACGAATTTTGGGTGAATGGTGGAGAGTTGGGGAGTTACTTGAGGGACTTCCTTAGCCAAGCCCTTTACGCTTGTTAGATTTAATTATATTTAGGTAGCCATTGAAATCCACAAATTGCAAAGGAAACAAGTGCCTTGTACACTTGACGAGATCTAGCAAATATATTATTCATATGTCATGTGGCTTACAACTTGGCCCAAGTAGCAAGATTACTATTTTTAAAAATGATAAGTTTTTACATACTTGGCAAATCATCATTCGTTTAATTACAAAACTAGCACATGCCTAATAATTTGGCAAATCTAGCATATCCAATCCTTGGTTATTAGTCATATCTTAAATTTAGGCATTTAGTTGCATAATAACATTTTAGTTTTGGAATACAAATAATGACAAATTCACGTATTTGTTCCAATTATTGGCAAAACAATTATCGTGTAACCAAATTTATAGTTGAAAATTCGTAGGATGTTACATCGATGATCAACTCAGTACCATCTACCTCAAGCATGACACCTACACAACTCCTCAAGAAACTTCTTCAAATTCCACAAACCGAAGCAGCTTTAATCAATTAGGTTTCCTGTTATTATTATTATTATAGTATCTCCCAAGATGAGCTCTATTTTTTGAAACATCTTTATGAATGATTTTACAGTTTGATTTTTTTTAGAATATAGTTATGATAGTCATTCAACACTAGCAACAAAAGTTATAGGCCAAATATAACATTCACTTTTTCCTCTCTTTTTTTTTTTATTTTTTCTAACGACCTCGCTGGAATTTATGTTTGTAACAATCCATGTTATATGCGTTACAAGGTTCATTATGTAGATAACAAGGTATGTTAGTTTGCAACAATCTATATTATTTGTGTAACAAGGTCTATTATGCATGCAACAATCTATTTTATGTGTATAACAAGACTTGTTAATTATGTGTGTAACAATCAACGTTATCAAATAATCTATATTATCCGTGTAACAATGTCTGATGTGTGTGTAACAATCTATGTTATGTGCATTACAAAGTTTGTTACTCTAACAAGTTATGTTATGTATGTAACAATCTATATTATGGGTGTAACAATGTGTGTTACGTACATAAAAATTTATCTTATGTCCATTACCAGGTTTATTATGTGTGTAACAAGCGATGTTAAGTACACAACAAGGTATATCGAATTTGTACTAAGCTTTGTTATATGTGTAACAAGGTTTGTTATAAGGTAGTAAGCAAAGTTATGTGTAATATAAGTAGTGCTACGCGTACAACAAATTATGTTATATGCTGACAGTTTACGTGATGTAAATTTAAAATTGGAACATACCCAAATTCTTAATATTATGAGTTAAAATTTCAAAGTTATTGTCTATCAATGCTTGTTATTTTTTATGGTAATGCATGTTACATGTGTAACAAAGTTATGTTATGTGTGTAACGTTTTACGTTACACAGATTACATTTTGTAATACACCATGTTACATGAATTTAAAATAGTGTTACGTCGTTCATTAAGTGAATTAAAATGTGTAGCATTTTCTACTATATGAATTTAAAAAGAAAAGAAAAAATGGAATAAAAGGAAAAGAAATAAAAAGGGGAAACAAGAAAAGCAAAAATAAATGAAACGAAAATAGAAAAGTAAAAAGAAAGAAAAAGCCAAAAAAATTGGCCGCCAGCCTGCCGACGGGGTGGGCGGGGTTTAAAAAAATATTTATTAGAAAATAAATAATAATACAAGGTTAAAGTATAAAAAGAATAACATAAATTGTTACACATGTAACGTAGTATGTTATACAACATTTTTAAAATAAATAACGGTTAAAAAGTATGTACAGAAATAGTTTAGATAATTAAGGGAATTGTGAAACTTACCCCATAGATAATCATCTAGCCTAGAATTATTGAAACAGTTGAAAAAGTTTGATGAATTTACTTTACAAATAAGTAAAAGAATAATTGACAAAATTGGACCATACCTAGGTCCAATTTTGTGCATGAAAATCCTGCTCGCATATGGTAAAAATTCAAACTAAACAAGGTGTAATAATTTGGTAGTGTTATGCCCACCCTCTATACACAAAGTTAAGCATGTATGTTGTGTTACGTTTTTATCTTCGTCATCGTCATCTATATATATATATATATATATTAATTAAATAAAAAGAGCATGCAATACAATCTTTCCACAATTTTCCCCTCATTTTTTTAGAAATAAGGATAATTTGATCCTTTTATTTCCAAATGCGGTAATCGGGAGTTAATTACCTGAAATGCCACTGTACTTTTAAAAAATTATCTCAAATGTCACTGTACTTTAAAATTTACCCGAAATGTCACTGTACTTTCAAAAAATTATCTCAAATGTCACTATATTTTAAAACTGACCCGATATGCCACTGAACTTATGAAAGTATTATCCCATTTGCCACCCCTATTAAAAAATATAACGGGTTTGATAACATGGCTAACGAAATTTACCACGTGACATCTTGACCGTTATTTTTTTAACCGGGTGTTGACGTAGTGGCAAATGAGATAACATTTTCACGAGTTTAGTGGCATATGAGAAAAATTTTGTAAAGTACAATGGCATTAAAACTGTATAAAGTTTTATAAAACTTTCCCTATATGCTACTAAACTCTTGAAAATATTATCTTATTTGCCACTACGTCAATACTCGGTTAAAAAATAACAGTAAAGATGTCACGTGGTAAATTTCGTTAGCCATGTCATCAAGTTCGATATATTTTTTAACATGGGTGGCAAACGGGATAATAATTTCATATGTTCAGTGGCATATCAGGTGAGTTTTAAAGTACAGTGGCATTTTAGATAATTGTTTTGAAATTATAGTGACATTTCAGGTAAATTTTAAAGTACAGTTGTATTTAAGATAACTTTTTGAAAGTAAAGTGACATTTCAGGTAATTATATATGGTAATCGGTGTGCTTTCTATATCTGACTTTTTTTTTTTAATTTGTACTTGAGTTATGTTCAAAATTTTTTAGTTATCTTATCTTCATAATTTTATCTTATATTTATGATTCTATTTTTGAGTTATCTTATATCATTTTCTTAAAGTTCCCTTTCATTCCCATGAAAATCCAGCAATCAAGATAATCCCTTTCGTGATTTCGAACATATTATTCCTAAATTTTCTTTTCTTTCTTCAAGGGTTTAACAATTAACTAAGATGTCATTATACAACACAGATCTTAACAGACACAAACGAAGTTAATAGTAAATAATTTTTATGAATTGATTATTTATATTATATGAAAACATTAAAATAAAATATAACTATGTTTAAACAAATATATGATACTATCTACTACGATATCAAGTTTTTCACATTTTTTTTACATGTGTTGACTTCTATTTTCTGAAATCCCTATATTAAGTTAAATTATTTTGAATAATTCTTTCCGTATATCGCACAAATGAAAAACTAGTTATTATAATAATAATATTATTATTATGTCGTGTTTTTCACCAACAAATAAACTACTTTTAATATATCATCATCATGATTCATATGCCGAGTTAATTACCTGAAATGGTACTATATTTTCAAAAAGTTATTTTAAATGCCACTGTACTTTAAAATTTACCTGAAATACCACTATACTTTCAAAAAAATTATCTAAAATACCACTGTACTTTAAAACTCACCTGATATGCCACTGAACTTATGAAAGTATTATCCTGTTTGCCACTCCCGATAAAAAAATATAACGAACTTGATGACATGACTAACGAAATTTATCACGTGGCATCTTTACCTTTATTTTTTAATCAGATATTGACGTAGTGGCAAATAAGATAATATTTTCATGAATTTAGTAGCATATAGGGAAAGTTTTATGAAATTTTATACAGTTTTAATGCCATTGTACTTTACAAAATTTTCCTCATATACCACTAAATTCGTGAAAATGTTATCTCATTTGCCACTACGTCAACACTGGGTTAAAAAAATAACGGTCAAGATACCACGTTGTAAATTTCGTTAGCCATGTTATCAAGTCTGTTACATTTTTTAACAGGGGTGGTAAACAGGATAATACTTTCATAAGTTCAATGACATATCGGGTTAGTTTTAAAGTATAGTGACATTTGAGATAATTTTTTGAAAGTACAATGACATTTCAAGTAAGTTTTAAAATACAGTAACATTTGAGATAACTTATTAAAAGTACAATGGTATTTCAGGTAATTCACTCTTCATAGTTCCACTCAAGTTGACCAGTGCACAAGCCTTTGAATTGTTTTGTCTGTACGTGATTCTTCCATCATAGTTGAATTCTTATGGTTTTATATTTTCATTTTATAACTATCAACATAAATTTAAAAGTAATTTTAGGGAGATATAAATAAGTGACAAACTTATGTAGTATAATTTTAATGAATAATAATCACATAGATATTTTTTGATCGTTTAATATAATTTAGTTACATCTACAATGCTACAGTTTCATATCTCTCTAAAATTTTTGTAAACCTAACTGTTCAGAAATTTCAAGAATTGGACTCACAAATTCACTCATAAAAGATAGCCACATAAGTGATTCTTTGATTAAGAGTAACCTTTCTTACTTTGATTGATTTTTCATTTCATCTCATAATAAAAATCATTAAAAGCCCATTGCTTAGCATTTTTCTCATCGAGGCATCTTCGGTATTACATAAGAATGAAAACCATCTTATAATACATTTTTTTATGGTGTTGAATGTAGATATTTAACGCTAATATATCAACCAAATGGAAGTAATTAATTGAATAGGCAACGTGGTCATTTGAATCATATCGTTTATATATATATAATTGGGGAATTTGGTGGGGGTGGGGACTGAACTCAAGATCTTGTATTGGATGATCACATAACTTGTCATTTGTTAATCCTAAACACACCCGAGGGAGATGTACTGTCGCTCTCTTATCTTTATGACCTTATTGGATGATCACATGTGAGTTGTTCAAATAATCTCTCACAATGTGTGCGTCTGGTAGAAAATAATTTTTAAACAATCACTAGCAATTTTTTCTTGTCACTGATGGCGTTGGTGTCAAATGGCTTGTGACGATGAACAATAATGAGAAGTGATATTATTCACATGGGGAAAATAAGCTCCATGGAATAACAGAAGGAAAAGATGAAACTTAAGAACTTGGTGCTAAGAGAATATGGCGTCACAATATTCTCACAATTGGTGCCCTTTTTTAAAATTATTATTATTATTATTATTATTATTATTATTATTATTATTATTAAAAGAGGTAGTTGCCCATTCACTGTTCATTGCCTTAGTCTGATAAGCTGTCATTTTTGCCCCTAGTTCATTTTTGCTACTTGCCGCCATTTCCGGTGGCAACTCTTGGGGTTGGGGGTGGGTTAGGTGTTTTCTTTTTTTTTTTTTAAATTTTATTTTTAAACATTTTTTAAAAATTAAAAAGTTAAGGGTATAACAATTATTTTTATGAAAAGTTAATGAAATAGTGACCAAAACGGCTTTTCCTGTGAATTTATGAAAGGTTGGGACCCAGCGATACTTAACCCAAAAGTTAGGGACGATTTGTGAACTTAATCCTATTCACAAACAAAGAAGAAATTATTTGGAAATTAACTTTTTTTTTTTTCAAAAATAGAAAAATCATTTGAAAAATGAAAATGGACAAAAAATATCTTTTGGTATTAAATAAACAAAACGATTGATGGGTTGCACAGATGAATTTTCTATGGAGAGAGTCACTCTCCCTTAAACAGAGTGAAACTACCACACAGAGTGAAACGGTGGTAGTTTCACTCTGTTTAAGGGAGAGTGACTCTCTCCATAGCGGGACCGACGCATAGAAGTTGTGTCTTCCGAAGCTTTCTACACGCTTCTCCCACATAACATATGAATATATCGTGTTTCTTGAGCTAATTTTATATTACTATTAGTATTATATTTTTAACACGCCTCCTTCCACGTAGACATAATTTTTTTCCCACCAAAACATAATGGGTACATATATTTTTTTAATAGTTGCCAGTTCTAATATCTTATTGAATTGTTAAAGCAACTTAATAATCTAATAGTAGTAATAACTTCAATTGATAGATTATGCCAATATTATATTGTTTGTTATATTATTATAGAGTGAAAAGTTCCGTTCATTGTTCCATTTTTCTATCTCCTTTCAGTAACAATCAATGAGATATAAGAAATTCTAAAGAGAGGAGACATCTCCCTTACGGAGAGGCCTCATGTACACATGACCCCCTATTAGTGGGGGATCAGAGGGCCCGCCACCTGATTCCCCACTAACAGGGGGTCATATGACAGGAGGCCTCTACTGTCACTCTGTAAAGGAGATGCCTCCTCTTCTTAGCCGGACCGGTCTCATGCACGTGATGCAGCCATTAATGTAATATACTTTGACCTATTAATCTGCACTCCTTTATTTGCTATTATTGTAACATAACTTCCCACAGCCGTTTTAATGCACCATCAAGTACCGATGATATTAATACTCTTTCGTCTCACAAAATCACTTGTTATATTGAATTTGTATTTAATTTTTATTTTTGATATTTGCCTTAGTTAATTAGCCACTTAAACTACTTTAGTACCACAATATTGGGGAAAACGAGTCAAGTAATTTACTCCATTCAATATTGAAACTTGCAACCAACCATTCAAATTTCACCCTAACATCAATCTCTCTCACTTTGTTCATTAAAATTAATTCTATATCATTAATTGACAGAAAGATATAGAATGCAAAAATACTTATAAAATTAAATGTTCCAATATATTACCCACCATTATATGAAACATATCGTCGTATCTTTGCAGGATGAAGGGCACTTTTTCTAACATTAGATCTGGCTATGTGTATGGAGCCTGTGCTAATAGAAAATAACTAAGTCATAGAGACACATGCTCTGCCACGAACGGAATTTTTTATACAGTAGTGGAAGCCTTTAACGATTAAAAATCGATACAAATACAGTTCAAAATATCGAGGCGCTTTCGCTGCGCACTCTGATGATTAAATGTTCCGTGGGCTGCCCACAACGAAACCTCAGCCGCACACACCGAAGTCTCGATCACATACATGTATCTCCTTCACCTTTGAGACGATCCGGCCACAGAGCTTCTTAATCTAATACCTACAGGATTGTAGGAAAATGGAGAATTAGTACAAACTACTCAGTGAATAACCAAATATCTTGATTCACTTTCATATAAGAAAACGCATTTTCAGGAAAGCCATGTATTTCACAAAGCCTTTTGATGCACAAAGCCAATGAATGCACAAAAGGGCCCTATTACTAGTTAAACTATTACTCGTGGTGCGCACATAATTGGTCAAGACCACACAGCAAGGCCACAAAGATTCAGATTAGCCAAGACCACACAACAAGGTCATGTTTCACAGAGTAATTCAGAACGGGTAGAGCATTAACTAGCGATACCGGTGCATTAAACCAATCTTTCTTTACATAACAATGCATTAAAAATTCATGCATCTCTTATGAAAATATGATTAAAAAAAGAAAGGAAATCAAGATACCGGTTACTAACAAGAGAAGCATGATTTTCAAAGAGAGAGAGTCAATACACGTGTTACTCATAAGAGAAGCATGATTTTCAAAGAGAGAGAGTGTCAATACACGAGTTACTCACCTTAAATATTCCTTGAATAATCTATGTGAAAAAGTATCTTTAAAACTTTGATATTTCGTAATTAAAACTATTCTTGAGTTAGGATCTATCTATATAAGGTTAAAGGCCTTTTTCAAGTGAGAAGTAGGTGTTTTAGTGGGTTTCTATAGGTGTTTCTCTACCATCCCAATGTTGGACGAATTTTGGGGGTTTAGGAGAGAAATGAGATGTTGACAATGCTTGGGAAATCTTGGGGACTAATAACCCTTTTTTATAATAGTTGAAACTTAGCTAGTTTTAATAAAATTTGAGTTCCGCCAATCACATTTCGACACGTGGTGCAACATATACCGTACACTTGGCTGAAAATTGTCTGGGAAATCTTTGTGCTTTGTCTCATCCTTCAATTAAGCCACCAAACTTCGATTTATGTCAATTAAGTCACTACACTTTAGTTTATGTCAATTATGAACCAAATTCTTTCTTTAAAGTCAATTTAATACCAATCTTTTAATTTTCAAGAAATTTTACAATGATATTCAAGAAATTCTTTCAAAATAACAATTTTGTTGTTTGTCTTAATTTGTAGGAATTTTCAGAATGTTACATGCTCTATATAGAGAGTATTTGGGTTAGTGTCCCAAACGCAAAACTCACCAGTCACCACAAAATTTGGCAAGAAGAGACACACTAGAGTGCCCCAATTAGCAAGTGGGAGTGGGGCAATCTCACGCTATTATCCTAGAATAATTATAGTTGGATAAAATAAGGGATAAAAAGTTAGATAAAATGGACACGTAGCTCATGTGATAACTATTGATTAAAAAGTGATGCGATATATTGAAGAACATGACACTGTCAGTTTTGTTAAAAGTTTTATTTGTCTTTTTGTTTAAATAGCACAATTCATTATCCCAATGAGATGTAAAATTGGGTCGTTATTCTTTTTTTTTTTTTCCTTTTTTTCCTTCTTCTCCTTAGATACTATTACATATGTCCCATAACAATAGTAAAATTCTAATTTTCACTAATGTAAATAAAATTGCAATTAATTGTGTTTGCAAATGTAAAATATTTGCTAATACACTATTTCATTTATTAGATATTTCAATTTAAATAAGAGCATTCACATTGGTGTTAGATTTAACTATCCACATAAATAAAAAGTAAAATTTTTAGTGATTGTTAAATAGCACCTAAGAGCATCCACATTGGTAGTGTTAAAATAGGCTATTAGTAGAGTTGTTAATTAACAACTCGAAAAACAACCTACATTTATAGTGTTAAAGTAGTTGCTAACAGCATTTAATTTAACAAGTTGTTAGTTTCATTGTTAAAGTTAACAATAAACTTAACACTTTGTGTGGTATTATTTGTTCTTTTTATTTTAATTAAATTATGATTGGCCAACTATTTGACTATGGAATTGAAAATTAAATTTAACACTCTTATTTAGAACCACTAATGTGGTATAAATTAATAGTGAAATTTAACTTACTTATGTGTTATTTAACAATAATAAAAAACTTTATTTTTTACTTATGTGGATAGTTAAATCTAACAACACAAATATGAATGCTCTATGCAAGTTAAATTTAACTATTAATTTGTGTCACATTGGTGATTCTAAATAAGAGTGTTAAATTTAATCATCAATTCAATATTCAAATGGTCGGCCAATGACAATTTAATTAAAATAAAAAAGAAATAATACCACATAAAGTGTTAAATTTGTTGTTAACTTTAACAATAAAACTAACAACTTGTTAAATTAAATGGTTTTTACAACTACTTTAACACCACCAATGTAGATTATTTTTTGAGTTGTTAACTAACAACTCCACCAACAATCTACTTTAACACTACCAATGTGGATGCTCTAAGGATAGTTATATTGACACTACAACTTTTACTAAATACACCACAAATTAATTGCATTAAAAGTCCATAATGTTTAAAGTTATAATATTTATATCCATAATCTTTTGATCGCATTTTTCATATTCAATTTTTAACAATTAGCATATGTTATATCTTTAACAACAATTTTCTTTCAAGATATATGTTAATATAGTGTACAAACTTTATTTGCTCATCGTATTTTATATATGAACAGATGAAAAATAATAGCCAAAAAAAATTTGACAAATAATTTCTTTACTTAAAAGTAGGCTAATACAATCTTGAAAAAGAATATTTGTATATAAGAAAAGGAGAAGTGATTTCAATATCTTTTTCCTGAGATACTGGAATCTCTAATATACATATTTTTATTTTTTTAGTTTTTAAAAATTTTAATTTAAATAGTAGTTGTTACCACTCACTTTTCACCTTTATCCAACCACTTTTCACGTTTATCCAATAATTGTATATATTTTATTTACTTTGTTTTTTATTTTCTATGTAACTTTTAATATTCCCCCACGTTATTTCTTCTTACCTACCCACTTTTCACCTTTATCCATCAATTGTAGATATTTTATTTACTTTGTTTTTCACATATTTTCTATTTAATAATATTTTTTCATTTTCCATGTGAGTTTTAATATTCCCTTGCGTTATTCCTTTTTTCCTTCCCATGTATTTTTGCTACCCACAACCAGATTTAAATGCGTTGTCCTACTGCCAATAAACAGATTTAAATATATTGTGTGTTTTAATTTTTAACTTCCAAAACATTTCCTTTCTCGGCTCGTCCATTTTCATTTATATATATATGTTAGCATAAGTTGTAAACCCCCATTATTCTACTTTTAAATGCCAATTCAATTATGTTATTATTTTTTTTCATTTTTAAAATTTTTTAATTTGGTTAGTAGTGGTACTCACCCAAAAAAAAACTACTCACTACTCACATTTACCCAATAATTATAATAAATAATAATTAAAGTGGCAATATAATTATTCTATTAAATTTATAAAGAGATATCTTTCTTGAATACGATAATTAATTGATATATGGCATTTACAACAACAAGAGATATATAGCAGCACCACTTAGAAAAATAATTCAAATTGCCCAATGGGAATAATGTGTTGATATAAGTTTAAAAAAATATAATAACAATATAGGTTAAACCAGAAAACTTCGTATATTTTTTTTCTTTTTTAGAACCACCAAGTTCCACCGTAGAAGTTTCAAGCTTTTGATCAAGATGGGATCAAGAAACAATTATGGGATGATATGTGTTTGAGTCATTTCTTTTCTTAAAGTTTTCTTGGCCGGAATCTCTTTAATGTTGCAAAGCGATACAACTTTTTTACACATTATTTTTTATTTTATTTTATTTTTGTAAGAAATACGCAACTCACGATAACATATGAACAAAGACCGGTACAATATTTTTTGAATCAGTTGGAGCCTTACACATTGCATCGTTAAGTACTATTTATACTTTTGTGTTCACGGTAGGCTTGAATCAACATTGGAGAATTACTATTCTTGGGTTGACACTGTAGCAGAGCGAGGTGGGAGAAATGGGTAGAAATTTTTCTTTTTACATGAAAATAGATGTCTTCTTATATAATAAATAATAACTAATTCACTTTGTAAAAGTAGACATGTAACATGGTTAATATAACGATTTAGTGAATTCAGCATAAAGTCTGCAAGAAATAACATAGCGAAAATATGATTCACTTGAAATATACAAATTTACTATATAGTGTAAATACACTTAATGAGTTAAAATTATTACATGACGATAACATAGTTATATCCGATTATTGGAATAATTTACTACCCCATCATTATTTCTTTAATTACTCATTATTTTTCGTGCATCGCAAGGGAGATAGACAAGTGTAAATGAAAAATTATTGATAAAAATATAAGGTAAAAATATTTGAAATATATTTATAACAATGACTACATATTAAATACTATAATTTCAATTAAAACATGCTTTAGATAAGAAAAAATGTAGTGTGAATGTAATACTACTACATCCGTATAAAAAAAGGTTCAGTTTTCTTTTAAAAAGTAATTAAAATATTAGTTTTCTTATATGCTCATTTTTTATTCTTATATGCACATATCTAATGTGCATAGTTGTCAATAAAAATAGAATTAATAAATGAAAGTGTATGATAAGTTAATACTGTTAAAATTTACTTTTCTAATACTTTTACTTGAATTTTTCTCAATCTGTGTGAAAAGAGAACGAGACAATCTTTTCAGGACGGATGTAGTATTTTATTGATTACAATTCATATTAAATAAGAGGTATAAAAAAATTAATATTCTAATTATTTTTAAATTAAAAAATAGATTATATTTTGGAACGAATGAAAAAGAAAAATTATAATCCCTCTATCCCTCTTTTCTTTATTAAGAAATCTAATTTATATTATTTTACTAATTTATTCTCATTTAATACTTTGTTAACACTATCAATTTTAATTTTTTTTTCATTAAATAAGAATAAATTAAAAATACGGAATACAAAATATACGTTTTCAATACAACTAGATTATTACCCGTGCGTTGTACGGAAAGATACCCAATTAAATTATATCTAACATTAGTATAAAATGTTAAATAATATATGATTAATCATATTGAACTATAATGTTTTGATTATCTTGTTGTTAACTAATAGTTACTATGTGCTTACTTGATATAGAATGCTATTAAATGACTTCAATAGGAGTTACGAAAAGACCCTACAAACTCGATACCCACAGATACCCGATCCTGTAAAGATAGGGAGTAGCCGACTATATAGGTAATTCGGTCGAAGATGAGATAAAAAATCGACCTGACTTAACAATGTACCGAAGAAGGATATGATCCACTTTTTGGACAGAAATAAAAATATTTACTGAAAATTCTAATGGTTTGAAAAGTAAAAAGATAATAAAATTTATCAAGAAAACTCAGTAATTTCAATTGTAATTTTAATGTTTAGAATACTATTTAATAAACAAAAAATGAAAATAGAAATATATAAAGATATTTCAGTTGGCTAATAAATGGGTAATATAAATTACATGTACCAACCCTTCACTGACCCGTCTTTGATTTAAGTGGGGATAAGGAAAAAAATTGATATATACGTTAACGGGTGTAATATACGCGATCCCGACCCGACCGCTTATCATTCTTATATTTCAGGAAATTAAACATTTTATTTTGAGTAATTCTAGAGAGACATGAAAAAGATACATTAATGATTGACATTCTTATATGGCACACATTCATTGGGTGATGATTGCATGACTACTTTTTCATCATCCAATACAAGTGTGCTACATAAAAATGTAATCCATTAATGTCCATTTTTCATGTCTCCCTAGAATTTGTTTTATTTTTCTCCGTGACTATACTGTGAATTTTGTAAACTATGAAGCTTTAATTAAACTATATTTGTCATATACAAAAGAAGTAACGTAATAATTAACGACTCGATTTAAAAACATATAAACAATAATTAAAAATTAATGCATCAGATAAAGATTAAATAGTTTAATACAAATTACGAAATCCTTCTTAAATAAGATATGTATATTAAAAAAATTTTAAATTAAAAAATTAAAAAACATTGAATATAACAAAATATTTAAGAAGATAAGATACATTCAACAAAATATTTAATCAAAATATTTGAAGATAAGAATAGATAAGTATCATAATTCCTAACTAATTGAAAAAATAGAAAAATATTAATTTATAATGAACCGCAAAATCTATCTAACATGTAGAAAATGTCTACAATGTCCTCACTTGAGATAGTTTTTGCTGGAAAACTGCGGTACAAAAATACCGCAGACAAATATGCTTTTATATATATATATATATATATATTTCATGTAAAGAGGCAAAATGAATTAATGTGGTTATATTGACACCACATGTTTTACTAAACACACCACACTCTAATTATATTTACTATCCTTCATTTTTTCATATTTTTAGATTAAGGTATTAACTTTTCTTTGCCATATTTTTATTTTTAATTTTCAATCGATTATCACACCTTATATGTAACAATAATTTCCTTCTAAAAATTTTAGTGTAAGAACCACTTAATTCTTTTAAATAAGTCAAAAAAAGAAAAATCTGTAAAAGTAAAATATATATTTTCTTATGATTCTAAGACATATGAATGAAATTTTTTGAAGAATAACCACTATTAAGAAAAAAAGATATAAAAATTAATTAAACGGTTCAGAAAAAATGCAATAAGATTTGTTGGAACACAAACTTCACAAGTTATAAAGATTAAGGATCTTTAATGTAATAAAAAGTTATGGTGTAAATATAAAAAAAATTGTAGTGTAGATATATTTTCCCAATGAATTATATATTTGGAGCGGAGGGTGCACCGCCTTTTTAGGATGGAGGCAATACTATCTAGAGTTGGATGACGTGACGCAGCCATTAATATTCGCTATTATTGTAACATTAATTAAATACCCACGGTCGTTTTAATGCACTATCAAATTCCGATGATATTAATATTCTTGTCGAGCCATTTGTAAATTCTGGTTTTTGGATATCAACAACTACTCCCTCCATCACACAAAAATACTATTCTTTCATTTCCAAAAAAATATTCATCTTATATTTTTGCATAAATTAATAAAACTTAATTAATATTATTAGAAATGTACAATTTAAAAATACATTTCCTAATATTCCATTTTCTTTATTGTTGATTACCATACACAATAAATATGCGTATTTTAGAAAACTAAAATGTAAAACAAGAAAAGTGGAATATAATTTGAGACGGACAAAAAAAGGAAAATATCTTTTTAGGACAGAGGGAGTAGTATTTCCCTTTTAGTTTTCACGTATAAGAAAACTACATTAACGTTATTGAAAATGTACAAATTTAATATTATATTCAGTAATATACTTTTTCATTTATTTAATATTTTACTTTAATTCTTTTTTATTATTAATTATTATGCATCGTAAATGAGAATATATTAGAAATGTAAAAAATTAACTAAGAAAAGAGGAATATAATTTGAGATAAATAAAAAAATGGAGAATATCTTTGCGGGATAGAGAGATTATAAAAATTTAATATTCCCTCTATCCAACAAAAATAAACTTAGAGCATTAGCAGTATAAAATCAACATTGTATATTTGGTAAATTACTGTTAGGTGTTTTGAAAGGAAAAAGAGAGAAAAGTCCTGGACAATGTCATAAGCATATTTTTTTTTTGTCAATCGTTACATCCCTTCATGACTACCATTATACAAAGAAGAAGCTCGTATATTCATTTTCACAAAAAATAAGAAAAATTCAATTAATATTATTAAAAGGTAAATTTAAGAACTATTTTTTCAATATGCCTTTTAATTTACAAGTTATTTAACTTTTTTTTTACCAACACATTATTTAACTTCAAGAGTGACATATTATGACTTTGAAAAGTGGTTTATCTTTGTGCAACAAACAAACTCGAGATACAAGTATATTTTTTTTGTGAGACGAAGGGAACATACTACATCATTCACATAATCTTTATTTACTGTTTCACTGCATATTTTTTTGAAAGATTTTTTTTTTCAAAAATTCACTTTTAATTTTAATTTACAAGGAACAAACATAAACGTCACTCCGTTTGGCAACCATTTATAATTTAGTTGTTATATAAACATCCATTTAGTTGTTTTATTAATAGATTTAAAATTCTAATTTTGTATAAGTGTCGTTACCTAATTATGTAATGTGGAGTTAATAAGCAAAATGATGTGAAAGCTTATAAGTTTCATCACATCAAATATGTGGCTGAATGGTATGTTGTAATGTGTCTAAAATTTAAAATTTAAATTAGTTGATAAATGGAGTTGACTTTTTAGTGCTTTGTTATTGAGAGCTTTATGTAAAAGTGTTTTAGATTTATGGGCGAACTAGTGAGGGTATGTGTGTTGCACATAAAGTAGCGGTAATGGTGTGCTTATCGATACATCAATTTAGTATGGAGGCTCAAATTCGTAAATTAATGTCATAATTGATATGTTGTACTCACTTATACAAATAGTGATCCATACCAATAGCACAAAAGAATTTTTACAACAAAGTCTTGCGGTGTAAATTAGATACTTAAGCAAAAAATGATAATTTAAACTATAAAAACACATAGAAATGAAGACTTAATTCTAAAGTTGTTAATAATATACACAAAACATTAATGCTAAATTCAAATAAAGGGAAAATTTTCAAAAATCTTGAAAGTTTTGTAACAAAACCTACCATTTTATGAAGCGTATATGGAAACAGGCCACGTGTATTTTGTGCAAACTGTGTGTATTTTAAAATACACGTATAGTGTATCTATATATATCACGTGGGATGTGAGTTTTGCAAAGGAACTCTCAAATAAGGTATGGATTTTCAGATAAAAATAACAAATAAGAAAACGCAAAAGGATATCAGACAAATTAAATTAATTCAAATTTTGTAAATTTTCATTGAACACTACATTTATAATAAAATTGTTGTTATCATACCTGTGTAATATACGGCATCTTTTTAAAATTTTGATAGCAATTTTCATAAAAATTAGTTTTTTTTTTAATTTCATAAAAATTAGTTAAATTTTAAAGTTTATGTTAAAAAAAAAACATGAGAAGGAAAAAAAATCAGGTTTCTAAATTTAAGAAATTTAGGGACCTAGAAAAAATTGAATATTCGATTCAATTACGTGAAATTTAGGGACTTATAAAAAAAATTGAATATTCAATTCAATTACATCTTTAAATCTGACAACAAATAAGAAAAGATTGAAAGAAGTTTGGAAAGCTTATAATTGATTGAATATAATTAGGGCATCCAGGAATGGAAGATTCCATAAAAAATACCTTATATACTTCAATAACAAATATAAATCTAAATTAATTCTCAAAAAAAAAGAAAAGAAAAGAAAATAGTTTGATTGCAAATTTCAATATAGAAAATCTGATTAAGAAAGTGTCAAGACTTAATTTATTTAATTAATATATATAGATAGATTTTGCATTGGTATGACTTTCCCTTTTTTGTACAACGATAGTTTTTGGTACAACAATAGTTTTTTTCCCCTTTTCGTAACATGAAATTCTTCAAACTAAAATATGTAGTTTGCTTTTTTTTTTTTCCCCGAGAGAGAGAGAGAGAAAAAGAGATTTCTCATTAACATAAAGAAGCATGGTACGGAGAACCCAGACCAACCAAAAAAAAGAGAGGAAGAGGAAGCCAACCTTTTTGCTGGTTCTTCCTTTTTTTATTGCTCTATAAATTTGGAGGTGGGTGTCCTTTATCTTTTAACGACTACAAATTACAGCTGCCATGACCCCAAAATTTTAGATGATTGATTAACCTTACATCAACGAAAAAGAAGAATGGAATGTGCGGAAAAATCAACTGTCTGGCTTTTAGGACTCTCAAAAAATTGGGAGAAATGATGAAAATCATAATAGAATATGGAAAAACAGAGAATTAATGTATCTTTACAACTAGAAAAAGCGGACAAGGATATAAGCTAAACAATTTGAGAGGATGAAACCACCACAGTTACGAAAAACATATCAAAGAAATGTATAGAGAGAGAATAAAAGAGAACTTTCGTGTTTTTGGAGGAAGAGAGTGGGCAAAAATCAAAATTGATGCCAGGAGGAAAAGAAAAAGGATGAAGGAATGTGGGCCTGAGCCTCTCTAATTCATAGTCATCGTGGTGAGGTAGTTAAGAGATAATTATTTTAATTGAAGATAAATGAAATGAAGCGTAAGGAAAAAAGGAAGGAAAAATTGAAAGAAAGTCGAGAGATAGATAAAAATTTAAAAATAATAATAAAATAATAATGAAGAATATGTAACACGAGGAAAGTAAAACTGAGTAAAAGTTACGTAAATGAGAGAAAATTAATTAAAAAAAAAGAAAATTAAAATAAAATATAAGACATATGGGGTTTCATTTTTATGTGTGTATTTCTCCTCCATAACTTTAGACCTTCACCCACTGTACTGGTGATAGTGAAAAAAATAATAAACAAGTACACTAATGGAACGTCGTCATTTTTGTCAATAATTTACATAAATAGTGCCAATAGAAACAAATCTCTTCTATATATCAATAGGGATGTGTAGTGATTATTAAAAAAAAATTATCTAAAAGTGTGAAATTTAATTTTTTTAGAGAATATGTGATTGATATTGATTTAATAAATTTTTATTTTTGAAAAAATTCAGAAAACAAGCTCTTTAAGAGCATCTTTAATGCACACGGTCCTCCAACAGAGTCTTCTAGGAGAGAAACACATAAAAAAAATTTAAACGGTCTCAAATATTTCCTATTTTATTTTAATTTCTTTTTTCTTTCAATCACTTTTCTCTCATTTACACCACTTTTTTCTCATTTTTTCTTCCTCGTATCTCGTGTGAGGTCCAAATTTAAACCTTCTTCAAAGACTCTACTACTACTATTTTAACATTATTTTTGAATTTCTATTTGTCTCTCTCTTCTTTTTTACTTTTCCCTCTATTTTTTCCTACACCTTTTTTCACCAATACTCAATTAAAATAATCACTTTCTCTCGATCTCTCTCATCTACACTACTCAAATTTTAAACTACCCATTGAAGATACGGTAGGCCAAACAAATTGATTTGTCGATTCTGGACACTCGCCAATAGAGTCAGGAGAATGGTAGGGCGGTCAAATCTGTATCATTTTCAATAAAGACTTGTGCCATTTAAAAAAAAAAAATAATAATCTTTATTATAGTATTATATATAATAATTGTACATATTATGAATAATAACAAATTATTTAAGAACACAAAAGAAGAAAAATAAGGATTTCTTTTCCTTATTTTTGGATTTTTAATTTTTACACTGAACAATTCAAAAGGACAAAATATCATTTTGAGTTTTCTTTACAAAATTTTTCCTTGTTTTCAAAAGCGTATTTTTAGAAATATGAATATAAATATGTTTCCAATCATTTGATAGACTAAAAACAAGAACTTGAAATTATAAAGAGAGCAAGTCCTTTGTCTACTCATTTGAGTTTTCTCTCCATCTTTTTCCCGAAAAATATAAGGGGAAAGTTAAATGTAAAAAGCGGCCAAATTTGACCCCTCTTCTATATTTTTAATCAAGAAAAAAAAAAGAAGAAAAGAAAAGAAATTTGACCCCAACATTATTTGGGGGTGCGTGGGTGGGGAATATATACATATACATATATATATATATATCTACACAATTGATGCCGTTTTTATATTATTATTTTATATAAACAAAATGATTGATGGGTTGCACAAAAGTTGTGTCTTCCGAAGTTTGCGACACACTTTTCCCACATAAGTATTGATGTATCGTGTTTCTTGGTCTATAGACAAATCTTTGAAACCATCAATAATTTCTTGCTTTTAGTGCTTGTTTGATACTCTTTATTTGTTTTTTTTTTTATCAAATTTATAATTTTATCTATAATTGATTTGATATTTAATTTGATAACTGCTCAATTACAACTATATATTTCACACTTTTATACATTCCTAATACACATTCTACATCTCTCCTCTTTATAAATTTTACAAAAAAAGAGTAAATAAAGAGCTTCAAACAAGCTCTCAGTTTTTTTTTTTTCAAAGGAACCAATGTTAGTTGATTAGAAAGATTCCTTATGTTTTTGGGTACACCACAGATTACAAAACTAATGTGCAATTTTTTTTTTTACCTTCATAGCAAATAGGGAACATAAATATCCCTAAAAAAAAAGGCTTTTACGGTTGAAAAAATCTATACATTGTAAAGAAAAATACAAACGAACATCACTAAATTCAATTATGAGGTTGATCTTCTCAATCAATGCAAATAATGTTCCGTTTGTGCTAGCTACCCACTACACATATGAAAATAATATGGCGTCAGATGTATGGTATCTTATAGTGTCATATGATATCACAATACCATACAATCATATGATGTACATCGGCGCATGCCACGTAGCTGCGACTTCTCATGTGATGTGTCTTGATACATTAGACACACCAAATGAGAATGATACTATATGATACTATACATATTGTGTTAGATCAGAACTACCGCAATACATATATATATATATATATATATATATTGTGCTGGTGCGGAAAGATGCATGATTTTGTTCATATGTACATACTGGGCGTGGTTGGTGAAAGTAACCACCATTTTAACAATATTCATAATAATGAGAAAATAAATAAATATTGAATTGTTAAAGACATTTGATATAGTAATAAAAGTTAGTCGATAGATTGGACAAATTTTATATTATTACTTCTTTCGTCTTAAAAATATATTCCACTGTTTCTTGTTTAGCCGTCTCAGATTATATTCTCCTTTCTTTATTTGGCTTTTTAGTTTTCTAAAATACTCTTATTTATTATCGATAGTTATCAACACTAAAGAATATCTAAAGTGGAATATTAAGTAAACTAAAGGGCATATTAGAAAATATATTCTTAAATTGTACATTTCCAACAACATTAATTATATTTTCTTAATCTATGTGAAAAATATAATGTTACTGACAATTTTTGTAGTGGGATATAATTTCCCTTTTCATTTTTCACATATAAGGAAACTACATTAATATTATTGAAAATGTATAATCTAAGGATATATATACGTCATAATATTTTACTTTAATTCTTTTGTATTGTTGATTATTATACATTATAAATGAATGTATATTAGAAAACTTAAAAAATTACTAAAGAAAGAAGAATATATTTTGGATGGATAAAAAAGGAAAAAAAAAAAAATATCTTTTGCGGGGTGGAGGGAGTATAAAATTTTAATATTTTCTCTGTCCCAAAAAATAGACTTAGAGCATTCCCAATACATTATCAACATTGTATATTTGGCAAAATTTAATGTTAGGTATTTTGAGAAGAAAAAAAAAGAGAAAAGGTCGTGGACAATGTCATAAATATATTTTTGTCTCAATTCTCACGTCACTTGCTGACTAACACCATGCAGAGAAGATACTCTTATATTCATTTTCACAAAAATTAAGAAACATTCAATTAATATTGTTAAAAAATTTAAGAGTAAATTAATACTGTTACAAAAATTATTTAACCTTTTTTTTTTTTTTACAAGACACGTAATTTAATTTAACTTTAATAGTGATATATTTTTGTAGCAATACATATTAAACATGAATATATATGATAACTAATATTCACTCTATGTGGTAACCATTTATAATTTAGTTATATAAATAACCATTTAGTTGTTTTATAAATAGATTTAAAATTCAAATTTTATATAAATATCGTCACTTAATTATGTCATGTGAAGTTAATGATTAAAATGGTGTGA
>CAVNYN010213016.1:0-42674 GCA_963692815.1 Nyctanthes arbor-tristis
ATAGTTAAAAAAAAATATATATATATATATATATATATATATATATATATAAAGGGGTTCAGCCGTGTGTCCCATATGGTTCACCCTCTTTACTGACGTCTGGCTCCGTCACTGTAATTAATATAACAATATGGGTTGATTTACACTCGATAAACAAAAAATGAAAGATACAGAGACATAAGGACATCTACAACTAATGAGATTGTGGATCAAAATGATTGTCACGTCAAACAAACGCAAGATTTAATTGACATATTATATTGCTATATATGGAGGAAAATAAGTTAAAGAGGGATGTAGAAATTAGAAATAAGTTTAGGATACATATCATGTCACATATGTTGGGTGAGGTGTGCGTCTACACGCCGTAAATAAATATGAAATCAATAAAAATAAAGTAGACTTATGTGAACCCAATTTTTCGATTCAGAAATTGGTTGGACCTATTCTATATATTTCAAGTGGCTCTAAGGACTTTTAGTTGGAGTATGTCCCATGTTACTTCGAAAGATAATATCGAAATTATTTTAGATTTCTCAGCAACCAGTCCATTTAGCCTTGATGGGGATTTGAGGACACTTCTGCCTTCCAATAGGTTTGGCAAATGAATTTGACAAATATTTTATATTATCAATTTTAAATAATATAACAGTCGAAAATTTATCTTTCTAAATTAAAATAAAAAACTATAAATCATATCTAAACATACCAACTATCAATCATATATCTTCTATTTTCTAAAACTGAATGATTTCAATTCAACACCTAGGAAAACCCCCCGTCTCTTTCTAACCAAAGCATCTCCCCAAAGCCACTAAGTATTGTAGGCAATTAGTCAAGACGATTGAGGTTAAAAGCCATTTTATAGTTGTTGATGGACTAAGAAAGCACCTTAAGTTCAGTTGGTTAAAAAAAAAAAAAAATAGGAGGGCATAAAATAACTTACAAGCAAGGTGTTCATGATTGTACATGAATGAAATTTAGAAATTTATGATGAATTTTTAATGAATGTTCCATCTAATACCGTCTTCTTAATGACCATCATAATGTTTCAATAATGATTTTTATATATGGTGAACAAGTGTATATTTAGATATGAATGTCAAATTTACTCGAAAACCCAATTAAATTATTTTTACGGTCACTCATGATAATATGTCAAATTTAAAAAAAGACTGTTCTTTGTTTCCATCCCGGCCCCCCTTTTTTGACGACCTAATTATTTGCTAATGAAAAGAATATTATGATGGTCGTGAAGATAAGAAAACAGTTGAGAATGGAGGTAAGACTTAAGAGGCACCCAATGGAGGAAAGAGGAGCTCAATGGAGGAGGTAGGTGGAGGGCAACGGTGGAAAATATGAATTAACTTGCAATGAATTAATTATGGAAATAAGGAATAAATGTGTGAGTTTTTTTTTTTTTAAACTTTAATAAGGTTTAGAAAAGTACCCTATTATAGAACTCCATGTCAATAAAAACCAACATGTAGAATCTTGGACCTCATTTTTTGTACACTTAAACTCATATGTGGGTTGATAATTGGTCTGAAATACCATATAAACTACTCCTGGAATACGATAATATTTTCTTGATTTGGAAGGAGAAATTTTAGACCATTAGATTACTTAAAATAAAATGGACGATATGAATTATTTGTCAAAAGTATTGGTAGGTGGAACAACCCTGTTGTTTATGAGAAAATATCTAGTACTCCAAGAGTACCGTATAGAGTACTTCAAATCAATCAACAACCTACACATGAGTTTGAGGATCTAAAAAAGGGGCCAAGAACCCATCTGCGAATTTCTCATTGACCTGAAGTACTTTTTTTAGGTACTCTTGGAGTACCTGAATTTTTCCCTTTATTTATTTGTTTAAATTTTAATAACACTACAATATATCATATTGAGATGGCGATGTTTAAATAGCAGTAAAAAAATTTTATTTATTTTTGTGCGAGTTATAAGTACATGCCTTGCACGCCTCATATAAAAATTGAAACAAATGTACTTGCAATTGAATTAGTTAGTAATAATATTATAGTGAACTTCTTATATGAATTTGCGGGGTAATATTATAACAAGGATCAAATGAAATCCAAGACACGATTTTTCTCTCTCTCTTAAGACTTCCCCCACTTGGTGCCACAATGGGGGTATACAAGTGTTATTCATCACCATGGGGTGATGATCATTATGTTTATGTAGCATTAAATTATAAGTTCATTTAAATGCATCGCATGACTTTACATTTTGTTTGACTTATCATTTAATAATATTATATTGACATATAAGATGGTGATAATTACGGGTGGTGATGAAAACTGTGATGATTTGATCAAACTAAGTGAAACTCTTAATATAGATTAATGATGTCGGAGGAAGAAGAAGAGAGATGAATAATTTTTTCGAGCATAAGGCTTGTCGTTTGTAGCGGGAAAGAAAATAAAACGAATTACAAATCAATCAAAGGACACAGAGACTTGGGTTTGGCCCTAACGCCTCGATAGGTTACCCAAAAAAAAAAAAAATGGCGGTTCAATTTGAGAACTTGAAAAAACCCATCAAACCGCGGGAACTAACAAAAAAATGAAACCAAACCGAGCGGATAATGCGTCAACCAATTTCAGTTCATGAAAATTCCAAACTAACAAATATCGGTTGGTTTTCATTCAACCGGAAAAGCAAATCGAACTGAACTCACTGACGCCAAGGCCAATTGGCCACTGCTACCTAATAAGAGCGAAGAAAGAGTAGTTGAGAATATATATCACGTGCTTTGTTATAAAATTTAGTCATAAAGTAATGGATTGTAGTCACTTTTGAACATATCGAGCTTAGAAATCTGAACAATTTGTTCTTTTCTTAGAGCAGATTTAATGTTGGAAAAAATCACATGATCTATAACGGAGAAAACTGGGAAAAAATCTATTTAGCAGGGGAATTGGGGAAAAGATATGTTAAATTTAGCCCTTCTTTTAGATTCTTGATCTATAATAGAGATACCTTGTATCTGTGACACATTCCACGCTACTATTTTACATGATCTCACATGTGAGTTCTTAAAATTAGTGGTATGTAATGTACCACATACACAGTATCTCCATAAAATTAGTGGAGTGTCTCTAGATCAAAATTCCTACTTTTGCCCCCTCACCTTCTTCCTTCAAAAATATGCATAATAATAAAATTAAAGAAAATAATATTTTGTAAAAAATTGAATATCAATTGTATGATAAAAAAAAAAGACAATGACAAAATAATTTGTAAAATTTTTTTAAAAAATAAAAAAAAAATCATCTAACACTGTGATTACTATATTTTCCCTTATATATATTATTTGAGAATAGCTTTTTTCCCCCTTGATATTAATCTTACTCTTAAAAATCGAATTTTTTCCCCACTCCATACTACAGACCATCTCTTATTAGTATTGTGCCCCAGGAGTTGGTAGCGGCATTCAACTTAAGCATTTCCCTCTTGAGGTACATATGTCGGATAAAGATAAGGATGGCACACTGAATAGCCACATGAATCGTAAGAAAGGGCAAGTTGGAAAAAAGTTAATTCTTGTCGTAGATGGGGCAGGCCCCGTGGGGCACGGGGGGTGGATGAATATGCAATCCCTATACTTAGAATTAATTTTTTTTTAAAATTACTATATATGTTTTAAAAAGATAGTCTACTATTCAATGATATATTTTCATATGTACCCTAATTAATTATTATTATTATTATTTTTTTGAGGAAGGAAAAAACTAACCTTAACATACGACAAAATGACAACAATCAGTCCAATTACAAGAAGAAAATAAGGCTAAAAATCACGTAGCAATGATATGGGCAACTCTATTCACATCACGGCGGATAAACTTGCACTGGCCACAATCCAAGGTGACTAACAACGATCTAATCTCCAAATAGAAGTAGCAAAACCAAAGAGATAGTACCAATTCGAGTGCCCATTCTCTGAACAGTGATTCATCCTTGAGGCCAACAGAGACTTTCAGAACACCCAGAATTCACAAATGGAAAAGTCACCAAATTCCTGTTGAGGAACCAATACAAAAAGATTGTTGTTGAAAGCGCATGGACCCCCCACTTGAACCAACCGCCTATCATAATGATTATAATGTTAAAGGATTTCTTCCCCCCCAAATCATTCAAGTCATAATTCTTTTTACTGAGAAGTACTATTTGCATAGAGGTGTGTAAAATTTGTAAACACAATCATAAATTTTCAAATAGTGAATTGAGAAGAAGTGCATATACTTCTTTCAAGAACACAAGTTTTTAAACAAACACATCCCACCCCGCTCCCAAAAAAAAACAACAAAGAAAAGGAAAAAAAACACACACAAGTTTCTACATACAAACAGTCCAACCCGAAGGCACAGTGAAAAGCTGGTCTAAATTAATAGTATCCCATAGCCTAATTAAATATAAAATCTAAAAAACCCCAAGAAAACCTTAACGACACTATAGGCAATATATAGCAAATCTGGCAGAGGTCGACCGGGGCAGTCTTGAAATAGAAAATCGGAACGTTCAATTCCCAAATGAGTAATGATATATCTCCCTATTATTTTACCAGTTAGTTCAAGGATTGATACTTTCGTCCTCAAAATTTAAATCTCAAACAACTCAAATGTTAATTGACAATTTTGCCCTTCAATTTCTCTCCATAGAATGCATTAATTTCTTTCAACTGGTGAAATAATAGAGCGGTTTATCATTACTCTCCTCAAATTGTGGTTCATTGCAACATCATGTGCAAATTCAGTCTGGCTAAGTTTGACAATCCCATTTTGAGTACTCTAAACCCCCAAACATTGCTTTAGGTTACTAATAATATTAAGCTGTGTTCTAAAAAGATCATATAAGTCTTGTTTAGGCGACGTTTGATTATGCTTGAAACTTGGATCCGACGCTTCATCATGTCTTGTGTTTTATCACATATTGATATGCTTAAGTGCACCTAAAGTCAAGGATTGATACCGAAACTTTTTTATGCATTACGTTTTTTAGGAACATTGCCTCTGAGGATGATGTAAATTATACACCATAAGCTCATTTAAAAAAATGACTTAGAAAGTGAATATCAGGCGCAACGCGGAAATAAGATGGTAATCCTTGTAAATGATAATATGATATACAGCTCATTTCTAATAATAATAATAATAATAATAATAAGAGAAGTTTGTCTGGCATAATTTTTCTCGCCAATGGTCTGGCTTCATAAGGATTCTGATGACGTTGCTAATGACGTCATATGTGAAATTATATATTTTTTATTTTTTTCTTAAATTATCTTCTTCACCACATCTTCCTTATCTTTTCCTTTTTCCAATTTATACTGATCTAATCAGTCTTCTAATTTCTGTTAGAAATATTATAATAAACATTTGAATTTTTTAAAGCATGCATCAACAATTCTTGAATTAATTATTTCAAAAAAAATAAATTCTCGAATTAACCTATTTTACATATTTTAGATCTATAAAAAGCTAAATTTGACGGAGTATGGTTTGATTGGTTTTGTTTTTTTTTTTTTCTGGGAAAGTAAGTATAGTTATATAAATTGTATATTGTCATTTCGTGGAAATTAATTAATCATACTTATATTATATTTTGTGGAAATTTAATAGAAAATTGATTGCAAATTCTATATTATCATTTTTTTAAAGTATAGTTATTTTAATATTTATTTTTTATTATAAATAATTAGGAATACAATCAGAATAAAACTTTCTTCCTTCAATAACTCAAAAAAATTCCAAGTTTAGCATTATACTGCGAAAATGATCAGGACATCATCTTTCTCTTCTGGCCTAAATTTTTTTAATTTCTGTTGTTATGTCCGTACAATGCACGGGGTGAAAAATCTAGTAGTAGTAATAATAATAATAACAATAATAATAATATGATATACAACCCATAAGGCGAGGATGTTGATTTCATTCCATAAGGGGATCGCTGGGTAGTCTATTCCTTCCTTCATCGTTTAATCGTTCAAGACTTCCATCCATTCTAATATCTATGTATTTTGTATTATGGGCCGGGTCTCATACCCTTTGGGCTTTGATAGGATGAAGCCCACTACATTGGACTTCATTCTATCAAAGGCCTTCTTTTGTTCGCCTATGTCGTGTCATGTGTCTTTTGATAGGTTTCGTGTCTGTTGTGTCTTGTTTTGGGCTTGGTTGTTGTAACTCGTCCTTTCTTTTAATGAAATTTATTTTCCTTAAAAAAAAAAAAAATCAAGTTCTATTGCCCAAAGAAAAAAGGGGGCTATCGTGAAATTTAACAGCTATATGTCTACAAGGAATATTAGGATAGTTTGCAACATTTACAAATTACAAAGATAGATAAGTGTGCTTTGGCTTGGAGAAATGAAGTCATAACATTCATTGCGTTTTCACTAGTTTATGGCAAATTTATTTATGGTACCTTTCTCCTCTTGTATATATAATACATAGTTGTTTTTGGAGAAACATAATAAATGTTTGTTGTTTAATGCTTAATGTAGAAATGACCTAACACCAGATGTTTGGTGGACAGACAATGTTGTGAAATAATATCAGTTACTAATGTAAGTACATCATTATCTACACAAATCAAATTAGTGACTATCTGGTTGATATTATTTTGTCTGGTGCCGTAATAATGCTAACTGTCTAGTACTAAATTATTTGCTTAATGATCTTGAGCTGATGAAATGCATGATGATATCGTTTTAACAAACTAGCCTCTGGACGGCCACTTAAAATGAATTTTAAAATAAAACTTATAATTATCATTATAACAATTTGAATATGTTTGAGTGAATAATATCATTAAATTAAAATTTGAACTCCTAAGTTATTCAAACAACTCATGAGCATTTTTTAATGTGTTGTGAGTCGTATTGACTAATATCTAGAGATATACACATATAATCAAACACTTAAAATAGATAATTTACTCATAACGATTTCATGATCGTTATAATGATTGCAATACCTTTAGGACCTTTCAAGTCCTGCATGCACGTCAAAAAATGTCTTTTTTTATATGTTAAGCCGTTAGGTTAGACGCCTATGGATGACCACTTAAAATGAATTTTAAAATAAAACTGGTATAATTATCGTTATAACGATTTAAACATGATTGATTGTATAGTGTTACTAAATTATTATTTGAATTTCTAAGTTATATTGATAAGTCATAAGCACTTCTTAATGTGTTGTGAGTCATACTGACTAGTATTTGGAGATGAACAATTCTATCAAACATCTAAAATAGATAATTAACTCATAACGATTTCGTTATCGTTATAACAATTTCGATATTTTTAGGATTAAGCGAAGACAACCTTGACTAAAAAGCCTTTCAAGTTCTATATGCACGTAAAAAAATATCTTTTATTATATGGTGAGCAGTTAACGGGACCACTTGAAATGAATTTTTAAATAAAAATGATATAATTATCGTAGTAACGATTTAAATATCATTGAGTTAATTGCGTCATTAAATTAAAATTTAAACTTCTAAGTTATACTTAGAATTCATAAAAATTTATTAATGTGTTGTGAGTCATACTGAATAGTATTTAGAGATGCACCTCACTAATCAAACAATTTAAATGGATAATTAACTTATAACGATTTCATTATCCTTGTAACGATTTCGATATCATAAGGATTGAGCGAAAATTACTGTGAGTAAAAATTGACCTTTTAAGACCTGCATGAACGTTAAAAAATGTCTTTTATTATATGGTGAGCCCTTCACTAATTGAACGCCTCTAGACGATCACTTAAAATGAATTTTAAATCATTACAACGATTTGAATATAATTGAGTAAATAGTATCATTAAATTAATATTTGAACTTGTAGTTATATTGATAAGTCATAAGCATTTCTTAAAGTGTTGTGAGTCAAATTGTCTAGTATTTAGATATGAACACCTCTAATCAAACACTTAAAGTAGATAATTAGCTCATAACGATTTCGTTATTGTTATAACGATTTCGATATCTTTAGGATTGAACGAAAACAGTGTGAATAAAAAGTAACCTTTTAAGTCCTGCATGCAAGTTAAAAAATATATTTTATTTTATGGTGAGCCGTTCACGAGTTAGATGCCTCTGGACGGCTATTTAAGATGAATTTTAAAATGAATCTGACATAATTATCTTTATAACTATTTGTGTGACATCCCAATCTTATAGACCGAAGTCAAAGACGGAATAATGAAGTCAAGGTCAAATTTTGATTAAAATGCATTCATTTAATTTTTGAGGTTACCATTAACCTATTAAATAAGATGGATCATATGGAAAATTCCCAAGAAGCTAAAGGACTTTGGGTGCAAAATTCCTAAAATATCTAGACAATTCTTGAATTTGGGCCAATTTATACATACACACACAAAACAAAAAAAAAAAAAAGAGAGAGAGAACGAGAGAGAGGGCTGAGAGGGACAAGAGGAAGAGACTGAGAGAGGGGCTGGAGGATCAAACAAGAGGAGGAATTTCTTTGGAAAGATTGAAGATGGAAAGTGGAGGATCAACCCATTTGAACGTTTAATCCGAGACTTTATAAAAGTTATGTTTCGACTTTTTAAAGCATGTTTTAATTATAAAACTCCACTCACTGGGCTTATTAGCTCACATATTTTTCAAATGATTTTCTTTTTAGGTTGCAATTGGAGTTTGGGAAACACATAAGGGTTGAGCCTGCTATTTCAAAAGTATGAGCCACAACATAGAGATTGTTATGGGTTTGCTATATTTTACGAATTATAGGCTTTGTTATGGTTTAATTATTAACATGCATTGGGTGTTTCAGGTGAAATATACTAAATTTGGTAAATCTCTTTATATATGAATTGTTAATGGGGAGTTATGGCTCAATACGGGGTATTGGTGCCAGTTGGTTTTGTTGATAAATTAAGGGAGATATTGCCAAAAATTTTCTCGAATTAGTAAGATGTTTAAGAGCCTTGATGGTAGATTCTAACTTCTAGTTAGAATTTATCATCGGCGCACGTCACGCTTCTAGTAAGTTAGAGGTACTGGGAGTGGGGCGTGTTAATTTGAATATGATTGAATGAATAGTGTCATTAAATTAAAATTTAAACTTCTAAATAATTCAGACAACTCATGAGCATTTTTTAATGTCTTATGAGTCGTATTAACTAGTACTTAGAGATGCACACATATTATCAAACATTTAAAATGGCTAGTTTACTCATAATGATTTCGTTATCATTATAATGATTTCGATATTTTTAGGACCTTTCAAGTCCTACATGCGCGTCAAAAAATGTCTTTTTTTATATGGTAAGCCGTTTACATGTTGGACACCTCTGGACATCTATTTAAAATAAATTTTAAAATGAAACTGATATAACTATCGTTATAATGATTTGAATATGATTGAGTGAATATTGTTATTAAATTAATATTTGAACTTCTAATTTATATTGATAAGTCATAAGCATTTCTTAATGTGTTATGAGTCATACTGACTAGTATTTAGAGATGAACACCTCTACTCAAACACTTAAAGTGGATAATCAGCTCATAACGATTTCATCATCGTTATAATGATTTCGATATTTTTAAGATTGAACAAAAACAACTGTGACTAAAAAGTGACCTTACAAGTTCTACATGCATGTAAAAAAAGTATTTTATTATATGGTGAGCCGTTCATGGGTTGGACACATCTCGACGGCCACTTGAAACGAATTTTAAAATGAAAGCGATATAATTATTATTGTAACGATTTAAATTGAGCTAATTGCTTCATTAAATTAAAATTTAAACTTCTAATTTATACTTACAAGTCATAAGTATTTCTTAATGTGCTGTGAGTCGTGCTGACTAGTATTTAGAGATGCACACCACTAATCAAACACACCTAAAATGGATAATTAATTCATAACGATTTCGTTATCCGATATCTTGGGAATTGAGCGAAATTTATTGTAAATAAAAATTGACCTTTCAAGTCCTGCATGAACGTCAAAAATGTTTTATTATATGATGAGTTGTTAACGGGTTGAACGCCTTTAAACGACCACTTAGAATGAATTTTAAAATTAAAATTGATATAATATTTGAACTTCTAAGTTATATTGATAAGTCATAAGCATTTTTTAACGTGTTATGAGTCTTATTAACTAGTATTTAGGGATGAACATCTCTACTCAAACACTTAAAGTGGATAATTAACTGATAACGATTTCCTTATCATTATAACGATTTCGTTATCTTTAGAATTGAACAAAGATAGCCGAGAATCTCAAAAATATCTTTCATCGTATGGTGAGCCATTCACGGGTTAGACGCATCTAGACGGCTACTTAAAATGAATTTTAAAATAAAATTGATATAATTATCGTTATAAGGATTTGAATATGATTGAGTAAATATTGTCATTAAATTAAAATTTGAACTTCTAAGTTATTCAGACAACTCAGGAACATTTCTTAGTGTGTTGTGAGTCGTATTGACTAGTATTTAGAGACGCATACCTCGAATCAAACACTGAATTTCATTATTATTATAACGATTTCAATATCTTTAAGACCTTTCAAGTCCTGCATGCACGTTAAAAAAGTCTTTTATTATATAGTGAGCCGTTTACGAGTTGAACGCCGCTGGACGATGACTTAAAATGAATTTTAAAATAAAACAGATATAATTATCGTTATAACGATTTTAATATGATTGAGTGAATAGCGTTATTAAATTAATATTTGAACTTCTAATTTATATTTTTAAGTCATAAGCATTTTTTAATGTGTTGTGAATCATATTGACTAGTATTTAGATATGAAAGCATCTAACCAAACACGTAAATGGATAATTAGTTAATAATAATTTCGTTATCGTTATAATGATTACGATATCTTTAAAATTGAGCGAAAATAGCCGTGACTTAAAAGTGACCTTTCAAGTCCTACATGCACGTCAAAAAATGACTTTTATTATATCGTGAGTCGTTTATGAGTTGGGCGCCTCTGGACGGCCACTTGAAATAAATTTTAAAATGAAAGCGATTTAAATATCATTGAGCTAATTGCGTCATTAAATTAAAATTTAAACTTCTAAGTTATATTTACAAGTCCTAAGTATTTTTAACGTGTTATGAGTCGTTTATAAATGGACACATCTAATCAAACAACTAAAATGGATAAATAACTAATAACGATTTCATTATCGTTATAACGATTTCGACATCTTCGAGATTGAACGAATACTACCGTGAATAAAAATTGACCTTTCAAGTCCAGCATGCACTTAAAAAAAATGTTGTTTATTAAATGGTAAGCCATTCATATTTGAACACTTGTGGACGACTGCTTAAAATGAATTTTAATATAAAACCGATATAATTATTGTTACAACAATTTAAATACGATTGAGTGAATAGTGTCATTAAAATAAAATTTGAACTTTTAAGTTATTCTGACATGTCATAGGCATTTTTTATATGTTATGAGTTGTATTGATTAGCACTTAGAGATGAACACTTCTAATTAAACATTAAAAATGGATAATTAACTCATAACAATTTCATTATCGTTATAACAATTTCGATTTCTTTAGGATCGAACAAAGACTACCGTGAAAAACATAGCCTTTCAACTCCTGCATGCACGTCAAACAATGTCTCTTATTAAATGGTGAGCTGTTCATAGGTTATATGCATCTCGACGACCACTTAAAATGTATTTTAAAATGAAACTGATTTAATTATCATTATAACGATTTGAATATGATTGAGTGAATAGTGTCATTGTAACATCCTGAAAATTTCTACAAATTAAGGTAAGCAACAAAATTGATATTTTGAAAGAATTACTTGAATACCATTGTAAGATTTCTTGAAAATTAAAATATTGATATTCAATTGACGTTAAAGAAAGAATTTGGTTTCTAATTGACATAAACTAAAGTATAGTGATTTAATTGACATAAATCAAAGTTGGATGGCTTAATTGAAGGATGAGACAAAGCACAAGGATTTCTCAGACAAATCCCGCCAAGTGTAGGATATATGTCGGGCCACGTGTCGAGACGTCATTGGTAGAACTCAAATTTTATTAAAACTAGCTAAGTTTCAACTATTATAAAAAGGGGTTATTAGTCCCCAAGGTTTCCCAAGGATTGCCAACACCCCAATCTCTCCTAAACCCCCAAAATTCGTCCAACATTGGGGATGGTGGAGAAACATCTATAGAAACCCACTAAAACACCTACTTCTCACTTGAAAAAGGCTCTTAACCTTATATAGATAGATCATAACTTAAGAATAGCCTTAATTAAGGAATATCAAGGCTTTAAAGATACTTTTTCATGTGGATTATTTAAGAAATATTTGAGGTGAGTGACGCATGTCTTGGCTCTATTCTTTTCTATCTATTGGCTCTCTCTTTCGGCTATTCCTCTCTTTTGGAATTTGTACCTTTCTTTAGTTGTATTTGGTCTTTGATGATTGACGGTGCACCATTACTTTGGATAAATGATTGTTCTTTACTCTTGGCCATCGCTAGTGGCGCCATATACCCATTTGCTCTGTTATCTGAATTGTTTTATGGCCCTGCTATGTGGTCTCGGCCATTCTGATATGTTATTGAATTGTATGACTTACGGGTAGAGGCTAAACTAGTGATGTGTCCGGGCTTCGTATCTTTGAATCTCTGTGTCTTTGTGAATGACCTTCTTTGTGCATAAAGCGACCCATCTTCTGTATTGTTTTGCATAGGCCAATACATGTTGTTATTCACTGGGTACTTTTGTACTCATCCCCTATCTTCTACAATCCTGTAGGTATTGAATTTAGAGCTATGTGGCCGGATCGTCTTAAAGGTGGAAGAGATACATGTATGTGCTCGAGACTTCAGTGTGTGTGGCCGATGTTTCGTTGTGTGTAGTCCACGGAACATTTAATCATCAGAGTGCGCAGCAAAAGCGCTTCGATATTTTAAACTGTATTTGTATCGATTTTTAAGCATTAAGGCTTCCGCTACTATATAAGAAATTCCGTTCGTGACAGTCATTAAATTAAAATTTGAACTTCTAAGTTATTCTGACAAGTCATGAGCATTTTTTAATATGTTGTGAGTGGTATTAACTAGTATTTAGATATGCACACCTCTAATAAAAAATTTAAAATAGATAAGTGACTCATAACGATTTCATTATAGTTATAACGAATTTGATATCTTTAGGATTGAGCGAAGACTTTCGTGAATAAAAAATGACGTTTCAACTCCTGCATGCACCTAAAAAAATGTGTCTTATTATATGATGAGCCGTTCACAGATTGGACATCTCTGGACGACCATTTAAAATAAATTTTAAAATAAAACCGATGTAATTATTTTTATAACGATTTGAATATGATTGAGTGAATAGTATCATTTATATTAAAATTTGAACTTCCTAGTAATTTTCACAACTCATAAGTATTTTTTAATGTGTTGTGAGTCGTATTAACTAGTATTTGAAGATGCATAAATCTAATCAAACACTTAAAATGGATAATTAAATTATAACAATTTTGTCATCTTTATAACGATTTCAATATCTTTAGGATTGAGCGAAAACTTCCAATAAAAAGCGGCCTCTCAAGTCCTGTATGCATTTCAAAAAATGTCTGCTATTATATGGTGAATGGGTTGGAAGCCTTTGGACAACCACTTAAAACGAATTTTAAAATGAAACTAATATAATTACGATATGAATATGATAGAGTGAATAGTGTTATTAGATTAAAATTTGAACTTTTAAGTTATTCTGACAAGTCATAAGCATTTCTTAATATGTTGTGAGTTGTATTGACTAGTATTTAGAGATGCACACATTTAATCAAACACCTCAAATTGATAGTTAACTCATAACGACTTTGTTATTGTTATAACGATTTTGATATCTTTGAGATTGTGCAAAGACTTTTCGGGGTAAAAGTGATCTTTCAAGTCTTGTATACACATCAAAAAATGTTTGTTATTATATGGTGATCCGTTCTCACGTTGGACGCCTTTAGACGATCACTTAAAATGAATTTTAAAATTAAATCGATATTATTATCGTTCTAACGACTTGAATATGATTGAGTGAATGGTGTCACTAGATTAAAATATGAACTTTTAAGTTATTTTGACAGGTCGTAAGAGTTTTTTAATGTGTTGTAAGTCTTATTGACTAGTATTTAGAAAAGCACATCTAATCAATCACTTAAAATGGATAATTCAACCATAACGGTTTCATTATCGTTATAAAGATTTCAATATCATTAGCATTGAGCGAAGATTGCTAAGAATAAAAAGTGACTTTTCAAGTCATGCATGCATGTTATAAAAATATCTCTTATTATATGGTGAGTCGTTCACAGGTTATACACCTCTGGGCTACTACTTAAAATGAATTTTAAAATAAAACTGACATAATTATCGTTATATTGATTTGAATATGATTGAGTGAATAGTTTAAAATATAAACTTCTAAGTTATTCTGACAAGTTATAAGTATTTCTCAATGCGTTGTGAGTCATATTGGCTAATATTTAGAGATGCACACCTCTAATCAAACTCTTGAAATATCAATAACGATTTCATTATCGTTATAACAATTTTGATATCCTTCGGATTAAGCAAAGGCTGCGACAAGTAAAAAGTGACATTTCAAACCCTACATGCACGAAAGAAAATGTCTATTATCATATAAAGAGCTGTTTATGGGTTGGACGCCTCTAGACGACAACTTAAAATGAATAGTACAATGAAACTGATATAATTTTCATTATAACGATTTGAATATAATTAGTGAATAATGTCATTAGATTAAAATATGAACTTCTAAATTATTCTAACAAGTCATAAGCATTTCTTAATGTGTTCTTAGTGGTATTGATAAGTATTTAGAGATACACATATGTAATCAAATGCCTAAAAATGATAATTAACTCATAACGATTTCGATATCTTTAGGGTTGAGTGAAGACTGCAATGAAAAAAATGGCATTTCAAGTCCTGCATGTACGTTAAAAAATGTCTCTTATCATATGATGAGTTGTTTATATGTTACACACCTTTCGAGGCTGGAATTCTCGCGAGGTACCCGTCACAGGTACCCTTGGAGGACTATGTAAGAGTTGCTATGATGCCGTGGCTATAGGATTGGGCTATTCCCTAGAAACTCTTATTAGAATCAAGATAAAAGAGATCGGCTATTAACAGCACTAGCCGCTGAGACACCCACGGCTATTACACAGTATAATATTGCAACTATAAATATATTATTTTATTTTAATGTTTTGAAGTTTTTGAGAGATTCTTGTAACTTAAGTTTTTGGAAGACCTTAAAAAATTTTACTACTTTTTAATTTTGAACTTAATTTGACTTATAACCTCCATTCTAAAAATTTAATCCATTTTATTAACAATCAGGTGAGGGTTGATTATAGCACTATAAATAGGTAGTTTTGTTCACCTACCCCTACGGAGGTAGATTAAAGTCCCCCATCCTATATGACATGCCACATATGCATGCCATTCATTCATCAACTATTAAAAAAAAGGGGAAAAGAAAAGAAACCCCCATCCCTACCCACAAACAACCCCTTTTGGCAGCAATGGCCGCCGGAGACTTTGCAACTTCCAGCGGCAATGAATGCCGCCGGAAGTTGCACAAAAAAATGGAGGGTTTTCCTCCTATTTCTGCAGCCCTGAAGAAAAAAAATGAAGGGTTCTCCCCTCCCTCCAAATTTCTGTAGCTAGATTCGGCTGCAGAAATGGGGGGAGAATCCCCCATTTTTTTGTGTAACTTCCAGCGGCATTCATTGCCACCGGAAGTTGCAAAGTCTCCGGTGACCATTGAAGCCGCATGGGGTTGTTTGTGGGTGGGTGGGTTTCTTTTCTTTTCCTTTTTTTTAAATAGTTGGTGAATGAATGACATGTCCGTATGGCATACCATATAGGATGGGGGAAACTTTAATCTACCCCTATAGGGTAGGTGAACAAAACTACTATAAATAGGTGCTTATTCACATTGTTTTAAAACACACAAGATCCAAGAAATTCTCCCACACATATAATATAGTTTATACTATTTGACAATACACAAAAATCGGCCCTGGGGTAATCAACCAAAGCGGTCACTTAGGGCCCCCCAGTTAGAATGCGTCGAAATGTTTATAGTCAAGTTTTTTGAAATATATGTTCAAAACATAGAATAAAAATAATGCGTATACAATTTTATCATAAATTGCTTAGTAGTCTAATGGTAAAGTTATATATTTTAGTCTCCATTTTTAATTATAGGTCAAAAGTTTAAATCTTATATATACAAATTTGATTTTATTTTTTTAAGGGGCCAATTTAAATTTTTTTTTGTTTAATAATAGTTACAATTCTTGTAATTTTTAATAAATTTCAAATACCAAATATTAAATTTGTAGTATAATTTTATACAAGAATAGGGCTACCTTAATGTTTTAGTCATGTATATGTAGTTTTTAATAAAATATAATCAAATGTCTTACAAATTGACAAATCTTAAAGCCTATTGAGATGAAAATTTCTTTGAATATTATTAAAACGTTTGCTTATTTTGCTTGCCTGTTTAATATGAAATTTAAATATTCAAAATTTAAACCGTTAAAATCATGTTTAATCTGGATTTTTTTTAAAAGGGCCCCAATTAAATTTCGCACAGGGCCCTCAAGATCTATGGACTAGCCCTGGAAATACATCGATATAGACTCATTCTTTAGTCAATTTGATCATACACATAGACGGAGTTTCACTGAGAACTATAAAAATTTTATCTCGGAGCCGTGTCACGCCTATAATACCAGCACAAAGGGGAGGCAACCTGACTTTAGGACAACAATTTTTCGCGACTCTTTTAAGCCAGTTTTTCTAACTTTTCTCTGTTATATGCTTTATATGATATAAGCAAATTTTACGTTATATTTTTATTACACAAATCACACATATTCCACAACAATCTAAATTGGTTCCTTTACCTCAAACCATATTGGTTTTGTAGAAAAATTCTAACCAAAACCGCTTTTTGTTGTCTGAATTCCGGAAATGAATGGATATGTCGTGTAATTCTAGGTACAATTTGAGGACATTTGGGACATTTCGGCGCTTTGGGTAATATCTTAGGACTTTTCTTTGAATAATTTCTTTGCATGTTGTAGCTAGTCTTTTATCCGTGTGTTGTAGGGGAAATAATAATTCCAATGAATAGTAATATTAACATATTAGAAGTTGAATAATTACTCACAATTAAATTTAGGTAAAAAGAAGGAAATAAAAACCGGAGAAACCATACATTACTCATGTACATGGAGTAGTATATCTTAAAATAATATAATTAAACTATGAATATTTAGGTGTTGCTAATTTACAAACAAAAGAAGTTGCATGAAAAAAAAATTACAAACAAAATAGATTTTATCAAAATTTAATGAATGCAAACATAAATTATTAGTAGCATAAATTAAAATGTAGATCAACTGATTCTACCACACTTTTTTATCAAAATAAAATAAAATAAAAATAAATAAATGAATCAACCACCCTTAAAACTATGGTGGACGATATATTTAAAAGGAATATCTACAATGTCTACAGAAAAATCAAATCTATCTATAATAATAATAATATACTAAAAGTTGAATGTTGACAAAATATATATATATATATATATATATATAGACATAGACTAAAAGTTAAAGTAAATTAAATTTTTCTCCCGCCTAAAGCAAGTATCTGGAATCTAGAATCTAATTTTTTTTTCTCTTTTTGTTTATCTTTTTTTTTTTTTTTACCTCAGTTGGTAACCAACTGGTCTCTAGGTTAATCGAATTTGGGCAATTTTTCCACTTTTTTCATGGCGATTTAACATGTAACTGCTCCATGTTTGCATTAATTTTTTCCCTTTTTCCATTTCTTCTTCATTTATTAATTTCACTTTTTAGCACTTCATTGTTTTTTCCTCGTTTATTAGGTACCTTTTACTTTCATTTTTTCCTTTTTTGTTTTCCATAAGTTATTTAGTTGAATTTTTTCCTTTCTCGGTGACATATATTTCAGCTTCCTCAGTGACAGATTTTTATTATTTTTTAAAGATCTATTTCTCCAAATATAATAAAACGTTAATATAAATTATATCTCTTTGTAACTACCCACTTTTCATAAAACTAACCCCACTAAAGGTAAAAACTACCCACTTTCTTAATTTTTTTTTAAAAAATTCACTTAAAACATGATCTACTCATTTGTATTGTTATAGTTAACCTAATACAAAAAAACTACCCACTATCTTCTATATAGAAAAACCTATCACTTAATAATTTTAATTTCATCAATTTCATTATTTTTTTTTCCCAACCAAATTATATTCATCTTTTTTTTATTTGTAAATTGTAGTTTCTTTTACAAATGTTAATAAATAATAGTATATAATAATTGTATATTAATTATAATCTCACTATTGCGAAGATGTATACAGTCTAGTTATAATATCCAAATTATTTTCTAACAACTTTAATGAATAGTTCAATTTTCCACCCCTGCAACTCATTTATAATACTAAAAAAATTATAATCTCACTATTACATAAATTACACTGATGTGGCATGTCAGATGGCATGCTCTGACATACATGTCTAACGGTAAATCATAAATGATGTATTAGTAGTAGCAACTTTTGTCATCTTGAAAGGATTTTGTCAGAATGTTTTTATTTATTGTAAAATTTTTAACACAAATTATTTTTGGCAATTTTATAGAAAGAAATCATTAGTAAAGGCTTATTGAATAATTGAGATTGTCAAATCACATAATGTAATTGTGGTTTTGTTAATTAAATTAATGTGTGATGTTCTTCTTAATGTTAAATTTCATTACAAGATATTATTTTTAATAATAGTATATGATTTGCTTCCAAAAAAAAAAAAGCATATGATTAAGATAATAATATCTTAGGAAATAGTTTGTTTAATAGTAATGCAGATCTATTTGTACAATCAGTATTGCCTAAATTTCTAATATACATACACTGGAGTATGCTATCTAATGTTTAAACATAACTTATCGAATATCATAATAAAAATCATAACCATGATTTAGGTCCTTTAATTTTTCCCAATTAAGCTATTATTTCAAAAAGTTTATCATGATGTTTAAGACTTTAAGGTGGTTCATCTAAATAACTTTATTTTTCTACCAGCACAAATTATTTAATTTAATTAGTTCTTATTTCATGGGTAACTTTTTAACTAAAAACATTTTGTGTGATTTTTTTTACATGTATGCGTTTATTTTGTCGAGTTATGGCAAGAGTTGCATTATATTTGCACAATTCATTGACAAAGTGGCATCTCTATGGAATTTATATTATGCAAGTTTGATGGTTTAAGTTTTTTATGTTTCTATATAATCTGTTCATTGCAAAATTAGCAGAATATGTGGGCATAAAGGTAGCAAAACATGTCGATCCCTTAAGTTTTCAACGTGTTGTCTGGATGGGAAGGTGAATCTTGATCAATGAAAGAACCTCCACAAATGTTCAAACATAAGTTGTATGGAAGCAGAACGACCGTTTTAGTGAGTATATCTAGATATATTATTCGATGTTTTCGTTTACATCTATAGGAGGGGAAAAATGAGGTATTAAAGAGTACTAAAAATAGGGATCTCCATACCAATAAACAACTCACATGTAGGATTTGAGACTTCATTATAACAATAAACCGGGGCCCTTAAATCCACATGTGGGTTGTTGATTGATGGATAAGATTGGAGTTTGGTACTCTTGGAGTACTAAAATTTTATTCATATAAGAGGACAGATAGACGTTAAACTCAATGATGATAGTTTACGTCCAGTTTTCAAATTAATGGTCAAAATTATCTTGATTAGAAGTAATGTAGGTGAGAAAACCATTATTCTAAAGATGTCGTTCCATCGGGTATTAAACTACCGTTCAAATTTGAAAGAAGACAATTTTCTTCCTAAATAAATCAATATTGAGTCACAGACAATTTTATATAGTAGCTTCCAAGAATACAAATCATTCTGGATTGAAAATCTTGATAAATGATCATGATAGAAAGTTAATAAGTAAAACAACAAATGATGTCTATAAAAAAAAATATCTTAGAATTTGTAATACTTTAAAAAAAAATGATTTGAAGTATTAAAAATGGTTCGTTCAATCACCGCTTTTTGGTAATTATTTAAATTTCCTTATATATACTATAGTTTCAATTCATTATATATTGCTGCAGGATTAAATAGTTAAAATTTTATAATGCTAGCCAATGAAGCCTTAGCATATTTGGTTAGGAGGCTAAGGTTGAGGCCCTAGGACGTAGAGGTCTCAGGTTCAATTCCCCTCATGTGGGGGTTTGTCTACATTTTATATGTAATTTGTAGTCTCCTGTATAGGAGTGAATTTCGCGAAACTGATAGACAAGTAATGGACCAAAAAGAAGCAATTAACAATACAAACCCCTAAAAATGATATAAAACTATATGTATGGCACAAGCTTCTAAGCAAAAATGAACCATATGCAATAATAGAAGGTTGTATGGTGGGAGATTATTTTTGCCACTTCAAGCCTTTTTGATAAATCCCTCCACTAAGTTTTATTTCGCACTAATGAGATATACTATTTTTTTTAAGTACAATTACAATCCACATCATGACACTATAAATACATATTGATATATATCTTTTTGAAACACAGCGCATATAAATTAACAATACAAACCCCTATATAAGGGACTACAAGAAATCGAACTCGTATACCGGAGACTACACAAAATCAAACTCCTATACAGAAGACTGCAAACTACATATAAAATTTAGACAACCCCCACATGGGAGGAATTGAACATGAGACCTCTACGTCTCAGGGCCTCAACTTTAACCTCTAACCAAATAGGCTAAGGCCTCATTGGCAATGATATATACTATTATGAGCAATTCTAATTTCTAAAGAGTCATTAAAAAGAGACATGAATAAGTGACATATTCACATGACACAATTTCATTGAATGCTGATTAAATGAATACTTTTTCATCATCTAATAGAAGTGTGTCACGTCTAAAATGTCACGTATTTATATATATATATCTCATTTCCATATCTCTTTAGAATCTTCGTACTCGAATAAGGAACCTATAGCCTAGTCAATTTATCAGTGACCTAAATGGCTAAAACGAAGCCCCTTCAATTTTCAGCCTTGTGCCTCCTATTCACCCTCGCCACCGGTGATCCACGCTACTCTTCCGTCATTATATAATTTTTCGAATATCTTCTGCTTTGGTTTTTTTTTTCTTTTCCATTTTTTTTCCCATCCTCAAACTCGAATCTCATTTCAGAAGTAGAATGGATGATGGGTTTTAATTTAATTGCATACATGAGGAATTAATGGACTTGAAATAGAACCAAAATAATGTGGTATTGGAAAGACAAATTTTATGTCTACGCATTACATACGCGGCCTAATGCACGTCATATAGTACTATACATATGATGTTAGATATTTTTAAGTAAATGTGTGACGTGTTGGATATTTTTTAATTACATGATGTTGGATATTTTTTAATTACATGATGTTTAAGGTATTGACATGGAATAATTTCTAGGGTCTCAGTTTGGTAATGAATTATAATTGAATTACATTATTATCAAGGTAATAATTGCATTTTTATGGACTCGAACCCGGGAACTCCCGGTAAGAGGTTAAGACCCTAACCACTGGCTAACCTTGGTCCCAAAAAAATCCCCTCCCCTAATTCCCCTTTGTAATAAAAAAAAATGCATTTTTATAGAAAATACATGTCAACTATTACCATTGATATATCACAAACTCGCCATATCTAATCTACAGTCATAAATTTTGACCCTTAAAATAAAATTTGACCAATCAAATCATATCACGTGACGAAAATTCAAAATATATAATTGCTAATTAATGGAGCACAATTATAATTGATAAAACTCATTGACAAGAAAGAACCGTGAATTGCAAGGTGATGAAAGGGGTATTCACGTCATGTGTGCCAACAAACTGATTACAAGTAAAAGGTAGATTACCTAACTTTATTTTTGAAGATTAGATTAGATGATAGTTAGTCATAAGTAATACAAGTCTCTCTCTATTATTGGCTCAAAGTCATTAGTCATGCTTGGTTTGACGGAATAAAATTATGATTATGATTTAAAAAACTAATAATAATTATTCATTTTTGGAGACTGGTCTTCGAATGCACACGTGCAACAACAGTCTTATTCAAGACTTTTTTGTTACGTACACTTGTTATAAATTACGGTGATGAGACATTTGCATGTTTCCTTTTAAAAATCAAGCGGTCATATTAGCGCAAAAAAAAAATTTTAAGTACTCTTAAGAATAGGCACTTCATATCAAAAAGAAGCTTACACATGAGTTTCTGAGCTCCATTTTTAAGATTCTTAAACCCTAGTGTAGGTTGTTAATTTGTGTAAAGTACCGTGTTAAGTTACTCATAAAGTACTAGACATTTTCTCCATATTAGCATACAATTTCTTAATGAGTCATGCTACTTTTCCTTGTCACTTCACTCACCGGGTAACTTGGCCAATAAAAGTTACAAAACAAAGGTGAGGCAAAGTGATATACACCCCAAAAAAGATAGCACAAGAAGACATATACACCCTTACGAAGTCACCCAATAAGTAAACAAACAAGTGAAAGTAACATTATTATTCATTAAAGAAACACTATTCCAAATATGTGTGACCGGCAGAAGTAGGGGGCACATTTGTAATCGGCTCATGCAAGTGAGATCCGCATTGGCTCCTTACAGAACTCGACGGTAGGTTGTATATTAATTCCATTACAAACGAATAAGAGTAGCGCTAATACTCTCCAATTTTTTCTATGGAACCGACATGGGCTTCCTTTATGGAGCCTGAGTTCCAATGAAAAACCGGATTTCATTATTCATTACTATCGAGAATCACCAAAATGCACATAAGGGCCATTGTAGGGCTCGCCTGATACGAGTGATGAAACAGAACATGGAAGTCAAGGAAAAAAATTTTGATACTCATGGAAGGAGGATTCAGTACTATTAACTAATTATGAATCTACATATTTGTTTTTATTTTATCAGCAAGATAAAGTATGATACTACTCAAGTACAAACATTTTGTTCAAAGTCTGAGAAAAAGAAATAATAAAAACTAGTCACCTGTATAGAACCAAAACTGTTAAACAAACATGATTTAATCTCAAATATCTCCATCTCCAAATTTGGATCCAAATACTGTCGGAATTCACGGAGGAAAAAACATGTAAAAGTACCATTTCAAAACACCATATCCAATTAATTTACAGTAATCATCTCTTCTTGGCGGAGCCATTAAAAATTTCAGCCTCAAACGTTCTGAAAAATGATTCAGTCTCTTCTGTCGGAACCATGTCGGAAAACTTCAATTCGTGATACAGTTTTCTTTCGCATGAGAGTACCGGCTTCCGTTTCCTTGGCGCCGGAGGACAGTTGAGTATCTGAGGGATGATGCACTTTGGGGTTTGACAGTAGCCTTCTTCTCCATTGATGGAGCTTTGAGTCTTTATGCCAGTCTTGATCTCAAACTTTGGGTATTGCCAGAATTCTTGATCTCTAGACATTAATAAATTTGTGGGTCTTTTGGTGAGGGCTTACAAGGAAGGTTTATTAAGAGCAAGAAACAAATGGAGGAAATACGAGTTTTATATATCTTTATTATTACAATCCTTTCTTGTATGTTTTGGGCGCTGCTAATTGTAAGCCTAATAACTTGTAATTCAAATTTTAATAATACCTTCATCAGATTAAGATTAATGTTGGGTTGGACTTTTTCCTCTTTTTCAATACACCTAAATAATGTTTACTCAAAAAAAAAAAAAAATACTAATGTTGATCAGTGTTGGGGTGGAAAAAATTAAAATTGGTTTGAAAAATGTAAATTAAGAGAAACCCCTCATTTTCCCCCATCACTAATATTGCTCTGAGGTATGCTAATATATGCCCCATGTCAAACAAAGCTAGTACTTTAAAAGTATCATACTCCATATCAAGGGTGGAGATAAGGGGATGCTCAAGTGTGCTTGGGACACCGGCATTTTTTAGCCATCTAAATATTTGTAATTTTTTTTTTTAAATATATAAATTAATATTAATCTACATTTCTGCTCCATATTAATATACCCACTTGCCGAAGAAAACTTCTAGTACTTTTAAAGTATCATCAAACTCAATACTAATATATATCCTCTATTGATAAAATTAAGAATCGAAATGTAAATTTGTGGAAACCAATTTATTCTAAAATTGAGACTCTTAGAAAAATTAAAAATTGGCATATAAATTTATGGGACTCAATTTATTGTAAAATTAAAACTCATAACAGACATAGATAAAGTCTTGAATAGTTAGGACTAGAAAATTTCTTGGTGGTACTATTTGTAGTTTATGATATTTTTTTACCCAAAAAAAAAAAAAAATTACCATCTTACCGTTGGATTATTTTTCCCACACCACGACTCACATAATACACTAGATAAGATAGTAAAATTAATTTATTTTGTCAAAAATTATCTACAAATAACAATTTTCAAAATTTTTTTCTCCTTTGCCCATGTGACAGTACAAGGATAGTTGATTTTTGAGGAGGACCCATTTCAACTAGTCATGTATTGCCACATGAGCATGAGAACTTTATTTTATTGTTTTTTGAAAATAGATATGGTAGATTAATATACTCTCATGAAGGTATATTAAAAATTTTTATTGTAGTTTTGGATAATTATTGTTTAGCTTAGTTGACGTTTTCTCGTTAGAAAAATGAAAACATGTTCATGCGCACATATCTGCCATCATCTTCACTTTATAGTAAAGACACAGAATATATATATATATATATGTTTGTGTATCTGTATATACACACACACATCAACTTGATGGGAGATACCATTCCAATAAATAAATAACAGTACGTCCAAACACACGACATCTTCAAAATTGCAAGACAAGAAATAATGCCCACCAAGCTAGAAGGTCAAGGAAATTGGCAACCCCGATAACAAGAAAACACTCGTGCTAAACTTGATTTTGCAAAACATTGATGTATTTGTAGCCCTGATCAGGTTGGCGATATTCTCTAACGAATGTCATGCAAATAAACAGCGCAAAAAGTTTCTTTAGAATACCCATAAATGCGCAGGATCTTGATCATAAAAACTGTGGAACTATTGGGTAAACTGAGTACCCAACAATACCCATTTCAACGGATAACGTAACATCTCCTAGCCATTGGTCCCATTGAATAATCTTACACATCTAGCTTAAGCATCACTTTCCGGGGAAACCAAGAAACGTGATTTACTGGAATGAATATATTTGATCACTTGATCACTTCTATAGCACCGGCAAACGCACACAGGGATACCAGCTGGGGTTTACAGATCCTATCACAATGAGCCAAAAACGCTGCTTCAATCAAATTATTATAAATGCAGAAGGTGAAAACAAAAAACCTTATTCAATCCAAAGCTTCACAAATGCCGAGATGAAGCCCTTGAGTAAAGTCAGAAGTGGATTGCGGTCTGGTACAGAAGATTTCTTTGATGTCTCTTCCCAAGTTTCCCTGTCAAAAGAGCATGCACAGAAAGAACATTAAGGACCATCCAAATAGGCATAAGGGTCAAAAAAGTGAGGAACTCTTAAATTGCGAGCCAAGCTTACAGATTAATCCTGTCTAGTTGGGGATTGCTTTCTTTTTGAAAACTGTTTTTATCTTTAAGATAAGTTTTCCTTGCATCTGCAGTGGGCTCCTTCAGAGTCGCCTGCTTGGTTAAGTTATCCGCCTGCTGGAAACAGCATGATGAATAGGTTGGTAGCGTCCCAATTTTGCACCCTCCATGGGGCTGCTTATGGCCCTTATCCAAATAATAAAGAGAGGAAAGACTTTCCTTCTAGCGACATGCGCACACCAACTCAGGTAACAAGTTCATCACAAAATGCCATTTATTCATACGCTTGGCCAGAAAATGTAATAATGTGAACCCAAATCTAGTTCATCTAACCAATTAAGTATACATTATAATGTTTAAATGAGTTTAACACCCCCTTCCCCCCACCCCACCCCACCCCCCAAAAAAAAAAATCTTAAATAAACAAGGCAGGAAAACTCAAGTCCTTAGTACTGGAAAGAGACTCTAAAATTTGTTTTCAAACAGACTTACCTTATTTCCATCTGGCAAGGAATCCTTAGCTTCAACATCTTTGACAATACTAACATCAAGCGTAGGGGTTTTGGTGGTAGAGGATGAGTCTGAACTTTCCGAAGACTGGAGCTCTTCCTCAACCTCTCTATTAACTAAAGCAGGCAAGCTCTCCTTAAACTTCTCATGTTGAGTAGCCTTCTCTTCCAAACTCCCAGTTACAGCACTTAAGTTGCTATGGTTTCCATCCATGTCAAGAATTGTCTTAGATACATGCCTTAACGGAAATATTTCCACTACAACCTCGGCTTTCTTACGAAGTATTGCATCCTGTAACACTTCTAGTTCTTTGGCTCCTTTCTTTTCTCCTTCCAGATTCTCTGCATATAAAACAGCTTTTGTTTTATCATTTATTTGATGGTTCTCATTGACAGTTTGCTCATCACTAGGTTTTCCTGGAAATGTCCCGCTAGATAGCACAAAAGTCTCGCCAGTGGTATCTTGATGAATTGGATTATCATTTATCATGACAGGTGTATTGCATTCTTGGCTTTTCTCAAATGTGTTGCCATCATTGACAGTTTGTCCAACCACAAACATTTGATTGTTAGCTTGAGGGGAAGGCTCAGCAAAGTGTAAAACCTCATCCTCGCTGCTGTGGCTATTATCATCCTGGCAATGACTAGGTGGGGAATGCCTTATACTTGGTTTCTCAGACCCTCCGTCTTTTTCATCTGCCTTACTTAGCCCATTAACTATCTGCTTTTTGTCCAAATCCACAGGCTTGGGTTCATCAAACTTTGGACTAAAAGTTGAGATATGCTCTCCACCAGTTATTTGATTGTGGTCAGACATAGTATACGTCATGACATGAGTTTTATTTGATAATGATGACACACTTGGTTCAAGAGCAATAGATCCTAGTGGATGTTCGAGAAACCCAGAGCTATCTTCTTCTGAAAAGAATTTGGCCGGACCCAACACTCTATTTTCTTGAATAATCTCTCTAACAATTTCTCGAACTGTATAGAAAGATCCACCGACTTCTTTGTGTGTTAGATTGAGTGATGGAAAATTCCCATTATTTGAATCCTGATACCTGAAAGCAATTCAATGAAAAAGGAAATATGATCCCCTCTAGAATCAGAAATAAAGTTGTTGCATAGAAAACGAAGGAAATCAATGATAAAAAAAATGTAGAAATTTATCAACACGGTAACAAGAAGAGGACGCTCAACAACTGCAGTGTCCTCCTTTAACAAAGAGGAAAACAAAAGAAGAAAGAAATGAAAGATCTCTCTTTCAAAATTGGAAGCTAAAATCTTAGAACAAAATAGGGCATAACAAGAAAAGGAAGATACCGGGAATAAGGAAAAAAAAATTTCACATCAAAACTCAACACTATCACTGTCTATATGTTCAAAACTCAATATGGCTAGAACTGACTGTCTAAAAATCAACATTGGCCACCATGTCGTGAAAATTGGAGATTGATTCATTCAAGAAAATGCATCTTTTAATTAGACATGGAACTTTAACAACATACAGCTAAGCGTGTAAACATCACCACAACTTGAACTGGAAAAGGGAATGCTGGAATTCAGATATAATCAACTACTTCACAGAGAGAAGATAAAAGCAATATTAATATTATCAGAAACTTATCCACCTTCAAAATTTGGCAGAGTGATTGCATTTTACTATGATCATATCCTATTGAGCTCTGTCCGCTAGTGCCTAGCATCAAGTCAGGCCATCAGAAATTAAGCAGACTGAAAAATCATATTTAACCATTTTTATGATTGCTAATGCTTTCCATGACCAGAGTCAAGAGTGAAAACAAGCTTTAAAGGAAGAAAAACTACAATAAAGAATGGTGAGGTTACTTCTTTATGAAAGATTCAACCATTGTCTTCCGTTCTTCTTTTGAGCGCCTAATCCTTGACTTCTTGCTTACAGAGTCATTGGACGCAGCAAGGGCAAATGTTTGTCCAACCCAGCCACCTTTAATGGCATGCATGATCAGAATGATGTTTAGCGATATGAATGGTGCAAATCTACAAATAAGAAGATGAAAAAGTGAGATTAGTCAACATAGATTGACTTGTGGCACCAGTGTATCAACACCAAGAGTGTATGTTTATGCTCAAGTGCTAACATTCGCATAATGCAAAACAAAATTCAGGTTCTCTCATTGCAGATCACAGCCATGTTAACTGTTAACAAATAAATGAAAACATATCAGAAAATAGCACTCGGTACAGTCTTGGGTACAGGTTGAAAGAGGACTCGCATATAAAAGTTTTATTACAGTGCATTGCCATAACACTAACAGCTGACCAAGAAACAAAGTTCTCATTGCACATGGAGCATCAAGCACTTCCCATAAAAATCACTTCACCCTGCATGCAAACAACAATAGTACAGCAAGCATCCGTAATTCTAATTATAGCTATTAACTCATTTAGACCTCATCACCTAACAAAAAATTCTACTTTCCATTTACGCTTTTTTTATCAAAAATTATTGTGAATACAGCATTTGAACAAACAAGCAAGCTGACTTGCTTTCAGTATTAAATTTGAAGAAAAAGAATTAATAATAAATTCATCATTTATATGGATGATGCAGAAACAAACTACAGATGGCTCTGTGCTCTGAGAAAACAAAGATTTGGTGCAGCCCAGTTAAGAAACCGACAATTACAAAATTAGCACAAAAATAACAAAAAACGGCTTGAACCCATTACAGAACTCCCAAGTAAGAAGATACACAGTGTTAAAACTCCATTTCAAGAATCTCATGCTAGCGGAGCAAACACAATTCCATACCATAAGAAAGAAAAATAAAACAATCGTCAAAATCAAAAATTACTTCATCGAAACTAAATTAAGGTGACTTGTATCAGGTTCTAATTTCTCCATTATTACTTTAATAATAATAATAATCCTTTATATCATCGCTGGTTTCTCAGCTTCCCAAAGCAAAAACAAAGTCATTAAGTCACGCAAATCTTTAAACCCATCAAAATTTGCACGTAAATGGAAAAAGAAAGAAATGCGCCGAGTCCTGTCTTCAATTTCGGAAATAAAATGTTACCCCGAACTAAAAAAAAAAAGAGCTGAAAATTGGAAATGCAGAAAAGAATTACCTGAGATGATTGTATAAAGGATAGAGAGGAGCAGGCGTTTGTGAGTGAGAAAATGGCACTAGTGAAATGCCAAACCCTACCAAGTAGGAAATTAGGAACAACGAGATAATGGCGGGCACGGATAGCAGAATTTACTAATTTTCCATTTTAAAATTGTTGTTATATTTTTCTTACCAAAAATTTTATTTTTAATCTGCACTTAGCTGGGTTATTGTGTCTACGTACATATTATTAGATGAGTGTCATTTATACACGCATACACAATAACCAATATGCATTCAAGCAAAATAAATTTTTTGTATTTTTTACTTCTTTGGTCCTACAATGATAGTCTTATATTATTATTTTTTTATCTATCTCAAAGTATATAGATCACTTCTATTTAAACATATAGTTGAATATGTACCTATTTAATCTATATCATTATTAAAAGTCCCTTCAAAAACTTTCTGAAAGTTTTGTAACTTTCATCCATGCGTTATGTATGGATAGATGTTATATGAATTTGAAATACACGTGGAGTGCAGTCACATAAGTAGGAAGTTTTTTAAATTTCTCCTATTATTAAAAAATAGAATTGTTAAGTTGAATAATTAATAAATAAAATTGTGTAGTTGTTCGAATAAGTGATACAATCGTTAAATTGTTCTAAGAAAGGGGTCTCATGTTAGAACCACACACGCCCTTCCCCTATTTTTCTCCCCTCTCCTATCTCCAAGAAAATAAAAAATAAATAAAAAGGGATATAATAGGAAAATAATCATAAGTGTTTAATACTATTAAATTAAATGATTTTTTTTCTTCATTTCTGTTAAGATAGAAAAATTGCTATATTTGTGGAGCCGACCCAATATTTCATATTTGAAACATGTATGGGCCACTTATTCGTCAACCCAATATCCAAAGCAGCCCATAACCAAAACCTAAGCAAACCCAGATTGTGTTTTGTTGTGTTACAATTTTATTTTATTTTTTATTTTTAATTTTTTTTTTGTGGGTGTTAAAAGGGTGGTTTTGTTACATTTTGGTTTGTGCTATTTTTGAATAAAAAGACAAATAAAAATTTTAACAAAACTGACTCATGACATCATTATATGTTTCAATACATCACATTACTTTTGAATCAACCGTAATCACATGAACCATGTGTCTATTTTATCCAACTTTTTACACTTTGTTTTATCCAACTAGAATTATTCTTTTGGTAATGATGAAGAGAGAACTGCAAAATGAATGTCATGAGAACAAACTCTTATTGGGTTATGCATGCTTCAACCTTTTTTATCAGTGTTTTGTAACTGCAATCTTTTCCTACAAAATTTATCTACTCCAGGTGATGTACTGATGTTGATGGAAACAAGAGTAATCTACTAGGCATTCTTTAACCAGAGCAAGAACCTGAGAAGCCATGGAACCAGAGATTCTTAGTGTCATTTACCCAGAAAAGTTCATGCTTTCTTACAGCAATAATTGCTCTCAGAAAACTCAGGGCATGGTCAAGCAAAATGGAACAGTCCAATACTCTCACTATATATTAAACTGCAGATACCTGATTCAGTAACAAAAATTTGAAATAACAGCAGCATATAGCTAGTTTCTACCTATTGATTTCTTCTACCATGCTATACAATTGATTTGTCACGATTTATCTAGTTATGGAAGAGGGGTCGCCTATCTTGTTGGACGAAAGCTGCTGGCGGTGATGTTGATGTTCAAGCAACTCAAGCTCCTTTTGTCGAATTAGGAGAACCATTCTCTCATTCTGAAGCCTCAATCGCTCGTTGGCAAGCTTCTCTCTCTCCATTTCTCGCTCCTTCTTGCTGCTAAATTTCAACCATTTTAATCGCTGCTTTTCAAGTTCAAAAGCATGGCACTGAATGCCAACATGCTGATCCTCCAAGTGCATTAATCTTGCTTTCATCCACTGTCTTTTCTCAAAGGGAGTCTTAGTTCCATCTTGCAACATATTAATCAATTCCACATTCAATTCTTGAATCAGAGGCGAATTGACTAGATTCTTCCTCTGCCTCTTCCTTGACGATCTTTCCTCTGTGTGATTATCGTCCTCATGGCCATGATCATGACCTCTTGATCCTCGATCAACCACCTCATCGTTGTCCTCCTCGCTGTCTTCATCTTCTTCTTCATCATCCTCATCATCATCATAATCGGCACATGTCCCTTTCGCCAGTTTAGATCTCTCATTTTCACCTCTATTAAGGTTGGGAATAATTGACGGATTATCCGGCGAATGCAAACACATCTGCTGCTGTGACTGAAATTGAGCGTGGCATGGCTCTGCCGCCACCTCTGCGGGTGAATGTTGATTCCCACTGGCTCCATTTCCACCAGCACCATTTCCATGACCACAACTATTATGATAAGCGCACATTTCCCTGAAAAACAAGTGCTTAGAATTAAGCAATTTCCTGACTTCTTCCTTCATCTTCGGAGATATATGGTCCATGGAATCAAGCAAGCTCTGATTCTCGACCACCCGGCAAGCAGTTCCCTTCCCAAGAATATCATTAACCCTCTTGTATCTCTTATTCAAGTCATTAAACTTATCCTCACATTGTTGAGGAGACACATAAAAGCCTCTCTCCATCATTGCCCGCGACACCGTTTTCCATTTCCCTTTCTTCTGCAAGACCCCTCCACCCTTCTTTTTGTTAGCTGGATCATTAGCCTCAGAGCCAACTTCGTCACCAATATAGAACACAACCATGATCAACAGCCTCACCATATTATCAGTCCATTTCACTCTTTGCCAAGGTGATGTCTTCACATTCCCATCATCAGAAATGTTCTCAGGTCCATGCTCATCATCACTACTGAGGGTCAGAGTTTGATTCTTGGTCTTTACAGCATATGGGTACCCCTGTTTCGCATTTTGCTGGGGTTGCGAGGGGTATTCACCCTCACGGTGGCCAAAGACTACCACTGGATTGTGAGGATGCTGCTGTTGCATCTGGTTAGGGTTTTGTGAGGGTACGTGGGGATTCAAGGACATTTCTAGCCCTAGAATTCCAGAATTCACACCCGAGTACATTCCACCAGGCATAGCATCAGAGTCCATATAAATCACCAAAATAATATTCTACCTCCCGCCAGAAATCTGACTTCACCACCGACGGAATTCAGCACCTATTTCTCACAATATGCCCTAAAAATCCAGCAAAACAAACAAAATTCCAACTCCCAAAAACCAGAATACCAAATTCTTAAAATAATCAACGAAAACAAAATCAAGAAACAATAACTTCAGAGACACCCAAATAGCGTGAAAGAAAACGAGATGGGGCCCGGGGTATATAACAATCAACAGAACCTGAGAAGAATCCGTAGAACTCGATCAATCTTTCCAGCATTGTCTCTTACTATCCATGTGACGAATGGCAGCACGACAAAGTGTACCAAAAGAAAAAAAAAATGTGATATTTGTTCTGTGTAAATGCAATAAAACGAGCTAAATGGGAAATACAGATAGAAAGATTTTCGTGGGTGTTTCAATTTTTATACGGAGGAGCAGCTGGTTTTGGGAATTGGGAGTCTTGGGTTTCTGTAGGTGGCAGGGAAAAACTGCCAAATGCCCACAGGAATTTGGTTTCGCTTTTGGTAGGGGGGAGTCCACAGGATTTATTCAAAACTGTCAACCCCAATTCTGAGATATTTTTTGGTTTTTGACCTACCTCCTTTTATCAAAATTTTCCAAGAGTGGTGTTTAAAAACTTTTGTAACAAGATCATCTCATATGGCTGGTATAGATACACATTATACGAATTTAAAATACATGTATCGATAAATGCCACATGAGTGAAAAGTTTTATTACAAAACCTTTAAAAAAAGTTTGAAAATTGTCAATTTTTCAAATTCCATCCGCCTATTGGTACCAAGCCACAAATCTCATCGCTTATAAAAACATATAATAAAACTAGTAATTGTCTTCTTACCGGTAGAAACCTAAAAGGTCAATTGTTGGGCGACCTATGTCCACGTCTATGGTACCATAACGGTACTGATAAATGGTTAGTAGAAAATTTCTCCCTTTTTTTTATCTCTTCCGCACTTCTACTAACAAATGGTACATGTATTGTATCACCTGATTAACATGTAACAGTAGATAGACATATAACACAAGCGAGGAGCCAGCAAGGCAGCAAATGGCACAAATAGTGTGATGGCTTGATTATAATATATTTTTTTTAAAACCTTTTTATATTTATTTATTTGTGTTAGACTTATTTGGATCTAACTTTTTAATATATTCCTTAGTTTGTCATTATTTAGTGAACTTTTCGTACCGTATAATGCTAATCATTAATCAATGAAATCTAAGCATAAACGACTTTGCTATCACGGTCCCAAACAATGTATTTTAAGTACATTAGCCCATGTTAGCTTTTTTTTTTTTTTCTATTTTAAAATAGGAAAAGAATGATGTGTTGATAGAAGTAGTTTTACAACTTTTTATTTTGAAATAGAAATAGAAGAGTAATATAGACAAGTCTTATTACTCAATAAAAATTATTAAATATTATATGTTGTCTAATTTGAAAGTTGCTATTAACATAATTGGTATTTGCCTTTTCACAAAAATAAAAAATTAAAAAAAATAAAAAATAAAAGAAAAACATAATTGGTATTTGCACTCGCCGTGAAGGCCCTAGTGAATGGGAGGATGGGAGAGCTGTTGGAGACGGCCGAATATGTGGTTGACTAGTTTCCATTTATTTATCTCTCTAATTACTTATGGATACAACGAAATAGAAAATGAAAGTAATAGAGAGTTAAGATGATTAACTTGAATGGTCAAATGTCAAGCCTCAAGTAGTCTAATAGCATTCAAATGATCTTTCAAATTCTAGGTCTAAGGTTCAATTCAGGCATGAGTGACAATGGTAAGTTTTGGCCCATTTCCATTTTTTTTTTTTAATATTTCTGTAATCATAAGGTAATTAATTTTTAAAAGTTAATTTAATCAGTAGAGAAAGATAAAACCTGAGGAGGAAAGAAAATTTGGCCCGTCGCAGCCACGGGCTTGCTAAGTGGAAAGGAGAAAAAGCACGACTGCACGAGATGACAATTATTTTTGCCATCCTCAAATAGAATAGTAAAACGTCGGTTTTCTCCCATCAAAGATTTATTATTAACGATGTCATGTCTTAAATGCATTCAAATTCAAATTGTTTAACTTTCGCTTATTTTTTTGTTGTATTTTATCAACAAATTTATATCAATAAAATATTTGGACCTTGATAATAAGGGAATATAAAAAGTCATCAAGAGCATTAAAAGACTTATATATATATATATATATATATATATATGGTAACAAAGGATAGGCCTTTTTTATGGGGTAAAAAAAGATTTACGGTTGACACAATAACTTAATAAGGTAGAAGACTTTTGTGGTATGTTAACATCCTAATTAGTTTTCAAACTAGTTAAGAGTTTAAATCCCCTTCCCCACATTACCTTTATAATATATAAAAAAAAAAAAAAACAAAACTCCATGAAATATTCTTTTTGTTTATATTTTTCTTTATAAGATCTATAACAGCTTAATTGTATCAAGATCATTAAACTTCCATTGTAATTTTAACTAGATCACTAAATTTCAGCAGCCAGCAATTAAATACTAAACTTTCTTTCTACACATTTAATAAACTTTTAGTTTAACAGCAAATCAATTAATAGTATGCTAGATCACTTAATAGAATTTTATGATATATAAATATATATATATTAATCATGGTTAAAAAATTACTCCACGTCGCCACATAGGGATAAATAGTACCGATCTAGCACCATATAGTGTCATATAACCATATGGCGTATATTAGAGATTCAGAACATGGTATATAGGAAACTACAACTATGTAGCGTACTTTGATGCATGTCACATGGTCATATGACACTGTATCGTATCATACATATAGTGTTAGATCATTTTACCATGATAACTGGTTGAAAGTTTATTTAAATTTATTATGTTAAAAACAAAAGTTAAATGGTTGAAATTTTTTTAGCCTCAAATAATCGTTTTTCCCTTTTCTTCTCCAAACCAATATGTCATTTTGGGTATTAAGTTTTTCTTAGTCTAGATTTTTAATTTAGTGATGATATAGTACTGTCTTATTAAAGAAATGACTTTGTATTGTGATCTAACTACTGTCAACTAAAGTTAGGTGATATTATCAATCTTAAATTGAAGTTTAGTGACCTTAAGAGCATCCACATTGGTCTTGTTAAATGGATGTATTAGGAATTTGCATTGGTTATATATCAAAATTAATACTCCATTGGTTATGCTAGTGGCATTATTAAATGAATCTTTTTGCTAACTTTAACAACTATTGTCAAGACTCATTTAGTCTAATGGCATCAAGTTGATTTCTCACACTCTTGATCAAGGGTCCAATTTTCAACTCCTACAATCCTCCTTGTAATATTTAAAAAAAAAAAAAAACTACGATTCAACATTGAGTTCGCATTTAATATCTTTGAAAAATTCATCTTTTATTTATTTAATGGAATTTGACCAATAACTTTTGACAACAATCGGCTTACTTAGATTTAAGTAGATTTTAGTGATTTTATTTAGCACATTCAATGTACATTCAATGTGACACTTAAGTGATTATTAAAATTAACTTATATATATGGCATTTAACAACTACTAAACTACCCTTCCAAAAAAAATACTAAAGTATTCTCTCCGTCCCAAAAAGATATTCTCCTTTTCTTTTTTTATAAGTCCCAATTTGCATTCCCCTTTCATTTTTAGATGTGCATTAAAATTTTCTTTTTTCCTATCATACCCCTATTTAATGTTTTTGGAATTAACCACAGTAACAATATGTTCAACTCAGTTATGTGTGAACTAATCAACTTTTTATGAGTAAATAAGGGTATTATAGGAATTTTGTGCGTTAATTTTACTTTCCCAAGTACATTTATCACTTTTTCTTAATTTATGTGAAATTCATAAAAATAATATCTTTATGGGACGAAGGGAGTACAATTTATAACTTATATGGTTAGTTAAATTTAATAACACTAATATAGATAAAATGGAGTAAAAGTTCGGTAAGTTTTTATACAACTTTTTCAATTTCCAAGTAGTACTAGGGTTGGATATGGTTTGGTTTGGTTTGGTTTGGTCGTGATTTTAAGAAAACCAAACCAAAGCGAAAACCGTTAGTTTTTCTAGATTTTAAAACCAAACAATTTGGTTTTGGTTTAGTTATGGTTATATAAAAATAATAAAATTGAATTCAATTAGGTTACCAATTGAAGGTAAAAAGAGAAAAGTATGTACTTTATAGGGATAATAACTATACTCTAGGATTTGAGTTACATGATTTTAATAGAAATTGAGATTATTTGATAACTTTATTCTTTTAACTTAGAAAATTTAAATTAAGAGTTAAGTTAATAAATTCGTAATCAAATACTTTAATTTGGTTATGGTTTGGTTATTGGTTTTGGAACGAAAACCATAACGAAACCATAATCAAATGATTATTGATTTTAATAACCATAATCATTTGAAAATTTAGAAAAACCGAACAAAACTAAACAAAACCGCTCAATTTTGGTTTGGTTTGGTTCGGTTGACTACGGTTATTTTGCCCAGCTCTAGTATAAAATTCAAAATTAATAAATGATGTAATTCCTAAATTTATTTGTCCATGTTATAAAAATAGTCTCCTTATTTTCGTAATATATTAAAAGGTGCAATTAATATTGTTGGAAAAATAGCACTTAGTTAATACTACATTCGTCCTAAAAAGATGGTCAAATTTTCCCTTTTTGTCTGTCCTGAGATATTGTAACATCCCGCGAATTTTAACAGTGTTTGCCACATTATACAACATGTATTATTAATGGATGGTGTTAGTTTTGTCAAGGTTATAAGACAATTGGCAATTGTATAAATAATTTGTTGTTATTTTGCTAAGTATTATAATGGACATGATATTTTTGTAATTAATAAGTGAAGATAGTCTTGCCAAGTGTCATCCTTATAAGTAATTAATTGCCAATATAGCCAAGTGTCTAAGACACTTGTTAGCTTTGTCATTTGTGGTTTCAAGGGCTAGTTAAATATGATTAATTCTTAACCCTTATAAAAGGCCAATTGATCCAAAGAATTCTTCAAAAATCACCGTCCCTTCAACCCTACAAATATATATTGTTCCCTATTTATAATACAAAGATATAGCGTTTAATTGGAGAAAACAAATGAGGAGATTATTTCAAAAATAAAGAAAGATCATTGAATAGTGAGGATGAAATTAAAAAGGCGAGTAACACGTGTATTGACTCTTTCTCTTTGGTTCCCACTCTTCGAGACTCATTCCTTTAAATCTATTTGGCATTCGATATTTGATCAAGCGTAAGTGCTTCTTATGCTCTTATTGTATTGATTTGGTATTCGATATCTAAGTGTGCACACGTGTCTTTGGATAAATAATTTTTCCTTATCTTTAGGCCATCGCTAGTAAAGCTATATACCCGTTCTACTATGCTATCTGAATTGTTTTATGGTATTCTAGTCCTGCTATGTGGTCTCGGCCATTCTGATATGTTATTGAATTATATGGCTTACGGGTAGAAGCTAAACTAATGATGTGTCCAGGCTTTGTATCATCAAATCTCTGTGTCTTTGTGCACCTTCTTTGTACATAAAGTGACCCCTCTTCTGTATTGTTTTGCGTGGGTCAACACATATTGTTATTCACTAGATACTTTTGTACTCACCTCCCAATCTTCCATAATTTTGTAGGTATCGGATTTAACAGCTCCGTTATCAGATCGTCCCAAAGATGGAGAAAATACATGTATGTGGTCGAGACTTCGGTGTGTGTAGCCAAGGTTTCGTAGTGGGTAGCCCACAGAACATTTAATCATCAGAGTGCACAGCGAAAACGCCTCGATATTTTGAATTGTATTTATTTCAATTTTTAATCGTTAAAGGCTTTCGGTATTGTTAAAATTCAGTTCAGATATGGTTTAATTTACTTTTTTAAAAAGTAGTTAAAATATTAGTTCTCTTATATGCTCTTATTTAATGTACATAGTTATTAAAAAATAAAATTATTAAAGTGGAATAATTAATAAATGAAATGGTATAATAACGCTCTTCCGATCTTAAAATTTATTTTTTCAATACTATTAAATGAGTTTTTCTTAATCTATGTGAAAAAAGAAGAGGACCATCTTTTTAGACGGAGGTAGTAATGGAGGTATAAAAGAAAACTAAAATATCAACCAACATAAATAGACTATATTTTGAGACAAACGAAAAATGAGTAGTTATTTATCTTTATAGAAAGGAGTAGTAAGTATTACTTGCACTTGTCTATAATCTGACACCCCCACTCCCCACCAGTCCGGCTATGGAAACCAAGTCGGGTTCCTTACGAAGTCCGGTCTCCAATCACAGGCTGACACCTCACCTTGACACAAGTGAGATATCTGCATATGATTGAGACCCGGCTACGTAAGAAACTCATCCCTGATTCCTTAGAATTGGCCCACTCCCTACCCAAGGGCTTTATTCAAAAAACTAATAGAGAAATTTTCTAACAGCATTCATTAGTTCCTTAAGGTACTGGCGGATTGTGCAAGTACGAGACCTGCATCTCCGATAACTGACCTCAGCCTAGGGTTGGCAAAACAGCTGGTCAAGTCATGTTCGTACTCGGCTCAGACTCTCCGGTAAACCAGAACTCGGCTAGCCGAGATGAAAATTTGTTCGCACTTGGGCTCACATATTGAGAGCCGGAGCAGTTTGTAAGCTCGTCCTTTTGACAAGCCGCTCACCATAAGCTTGTTCGCGCTCGGGCTAGCCTCTTAACTGGCCCTTTGCAACCCGTGTTTCGACTAACAAGCCATTTTACCAACCCTGTCTCAACTAATAAGAAGCCGTTAGTCCCCCGTCCTAAATATTTGATCCATTTTTTCTTTCGGGTGTTCTAAATAAATGATCCCTTTTTATGTTGAATGTCTATTTAGATTATTTACTAATCTATCTCATATTTAATATTTAGTTATAACTATCTATTTTTAATTATACTCATTAAATATTGACAAATTAAGAACACAGATCACAGAATGTGTCTTTACAATACATTTCTTGGTCTCTGTGAAAAAGCAAGGTGTACTACATATTTGGTGGGATGGAGGGGGTATTTTTTCTAATTGGTTGCTCTTAAAAATAAGGCGATCTGCAATGTCAATAACCAGCCGGTGGTGCTAGAAATATTTCAAAAACTAAACATTCATTTAAATGCCATCTAGTATATCAAGTGTGTTGAACAACAGATTGACCACATTATAGCGCAGAACCATGCTATATGTACTATTTTCCATACAACTTAGATACATGGCAAAAATCCTTTAATTATTGCACAAACAATAAAATGCAAGATTTCACAAGATAATACTATGTGTGCAAGTTGTAGAAATAGTAGTACAAAAAGATTTACCGTAAAACGTAAAAGTCACATAATGCTTCAAAGCCCAATCGATGTATATGCGTCTCTACATGCCGTGCAATTGTTCTTACTCGTTAAGAAATGCTACTAAATAAATATAAGTTGTATTCACATACCTTAGTTCTTTATCCTAACGACTCATCCGGTGCAATCTCCGACAGACGACATCAACATCGTTCAACATGGTTAGCAAGTGACTAAAAGTACTCAAAACCGAGGAAAATATTACATCATAATCAAATTTAAAATGAACTTTCATCAATCCATACCATAAGCAATGGAATTTGGCAAACTAGAAAATAACATATCCAAGAGTTGCAAGGATAAGTAGAGAGGATTAGGGCAATGCATCTTGATCAGTTGTGGCGAGTGACGGGGAGAGGGAATTGCGAGATTCATCGTATTCTTCTCCCAACGGAGATTGCTCCACCCTGATTTCCTCGATCATTTTCACTACTTCAGTCATCGTCGGCCTCTTTTCCGGCTGTGGCACCACACAAACCATTGCTACATGAAGCATCGACACGAGTTCCTCCTCAATGTTCTTGTACCTAGTCGAATTCATAGAAAATAAGTTATTGGCTGTGCTAAAACGTGTAAGCTTTACGATGAGATGGTTTAACGCACGTACCTCAACAATTCTTGATCAAATACTTCTGCTGTCCACTCATCCCTCACCACGGACCGAACCCATTTGGGCAAATCAACCGGCAGCTCGTCCTCTTCGAGTTGAGGACGACTGGGCGATGGATACTGTGACGGAGCTTTGCCGGTAAGAACTTCCAACAATAACACCCCAAAGCTATGAACATCAGCCATTTGTGAGAGCCTCTTGATTTCTGCCTGTTCTGGTGCCTTGTAACCTCCCAATCTAGCTATGGCATGAACTGGGTTCAAAAGGAGAGACAACCCAAAATCTGAAATGCAAGCATTGCCATTTCTATCAAGAAGTATGTTTGATGATTTCACATTTCCATGCGGAATTCTTGAAGCAGAATACTCTTCATGAATCTTGGCAAGCCCTCTAGCAGCTCCCAATATCAAACTGATTCTCGTCGTCCAATCCAAAGGAACCCGCCCCGATCCTCTGTTCCCTGTTTAATTCAAGAATGTTTACCCTATGACAGACAAACAGAAATAAGACAAATGAACATTAAAGAGTTTGCTTACCATGAAGAAGAGAATGTAAGCTACCATTTGGGAGATAATCATAAACCAGCAGTTTCTCTTCCCTTGCATAGTAATAAGCTCTGAATCTCACTATATTAGGATGCTTAAGCTTCCCAATTACATCCATATACTGCTCGAACTCTTTTCGAGCACAAGGATTTGCATCCTTGAGCCTCTTGACAGCCACAGTGCATCCATCTTCAAGCACTGCCTTGTAAACTGTCCCCAAGCTCCCTTTTCCAAGCATCTCCGCCGATGCACGGAGCAAATCTTCCAACTCAAACTGCTTTTTCCGGTCAAAGAACACAAGCTTACTCCGGTCAGTTGCATTCGTCCCATCGCTGTCTCCACCTCCGTTGTTGGCATGCACTCTCTTTTCACTCGAATAGCTGTTCCTCCTCTTCCCATTTTCGCTTCCCGCCATGGAATTCGAATCCCTCGAATACTTTCCGCAATAGTACGCAACAACAAATGAGGCAATCACCACAACAAGAACCGAATTCACCACCACAATCGCGGCGATTGCTCCCTTGCTCAGCCTTTTGTTGTGCTTATTGGTTCCTTGACTTCCTTCGACAGTCAAGCTGGATGAAGGCAGAGAACTTGGATTTGATGGAACTATCTGTGCCGGTGGTTCGCCGCCAGTGTATGAACATTGGGGAAAAGGCTTAGTACCACATAGCCCTTCATTGCCGGAAAAGCTTGACTCGCCATAGTGCGATACTAAGCTTTTTGGTACCGCCCCATAGAGCTCGTTATTCGACAGGTTCAATCCTTTGAGTTGGGAAAGGGACTCGAGGGAGTTCGGAATTGTCCCTGAAAGTTCATTGTTCTGGAGATGCAGAGTGAGCAAACGGGACAATTTCGAGATTTGAGGAGGAATTGGGCCTCTTAGATTATTATTTGATATGTCAAAGCGGAGGAGGCGCTGGAGGGAGGAAATCTCCGACGGAATTTCTCCGGAGAAGTCATTGCCGGATAAATAAACGAGCTTCAAGTTGAGGCACTGAGCGAGCGGTGAGAGAGTCCCGTTAAGGCGGTTATCCCGGAGGTCAAGGAAGCGGAGCTGGTCAAGGGTGGAGAGGGAATAATGGGGCCTCGGAGGTTGAGGGAGGGGAGGGAGAGGGAAGTGATTCTGTTTTTGTTGCAATTTACGCCTACCCAATTGGCGGAGCAGGCGGTGGCTGAGCTGGTGGTGGTGGTCCAGTTGCGGAGGAGGGAGCCGTGGAGATCGGTTTGGGAGCGGAAGAGGGAGAGGGCGGCTGTGTCATCGCCGGCGCCGGTGGCGGAGGAGATGGGAGGGACTGCGAGAGAGAACAGGAGAAAAGCAAAGAAATGAAGGTCCATCTGTTAAAAGCATAAAGCGGGAAATAGGATGATGGAGTTTGAGTTTTATTTACGCTTTAGAAAGTGTACAGAAATAAATAAATAAATAAAATATAAAAAATGATTTTTTTTAATACAACAATTAAAAAAAATTAGTTAGCCAATTATTTCGTTTCAAAATAGAAATAGGTTTAAAATTCTCATCAATATAATATATATATGTGGCACACATTCAGGCTGTG
>CAVNYN010213018.1:0-54710 GCA_963692815.1 Nyctanthes arbor-tristis
CCATTTGCCCCGTACCCAAAATTAGCTCTCTTTCCAACTGGGGCCAGACTTGGATACCCCTCTCACCTAATTTCCCTAGAGGTTTAAGGCCCTGACCTTAAAACGTGCAACCAAGTAGAAGCACCCTTTCTCGGAGGGTGAGGCCCTCAATACATAGTACAAGTTGAAATCTTTCGGACTTGGATATCCCTATCCTTTGTGTTGCCACAAGCAAGAACTCCAATGATCGTCCTCCAGCTTACAGGTGTAATTTCAGAGGGGGCAATCCCCCAGGACCTCAATAGCCAATGACACGCCGCAGAAGCGGGATGCGGAAACCAGCTTCGAACATCCTGATGCTCACTGCTACATATCCTCTAGAGGGGCAATGAGCCTGCTCTCATCTATAGGGGACCCAAAGCGCGACACGATTAGGAATGCGGTAATCCTGCCTTACTGCGTATAGGTCAGTCTCTCTTTTATTTTGGAAGCGATATGTTTACACACTCACGGCCTGTCTTTATCGCGAATCACTGCCGCAGAGGCCTCCCACTGGAACTCACCTTCTCATCATCCTCACTTGCATCATTCGTCCAGTCAAATTGGACTCTGACATAGAATCCGACATTGCCCCTGCCTTTTGCTCATCCGTGGACCATTCCACATCTGCTACCATGCCTTCACCTATATCACTCAATGGAAGAGACCCCTCTCTACCCTTCGTTTCGCAAAACCCCTCATAAATCAAGAAAAAGGGATTTTTACCTTGGCACTTATACTAGCTCGGAAGCTTGGAGGAACACTGGGAAAGGATAAAAAATTACAAGGAGGTCTGAAGAAATCGGTAACTGAAAGTTACTGGAACCTCGGTGCAAAGGAAGACAATGTAAAGGGAGAAAGGAATGAACAGAGGGGTACATATAGAATTTGGTTGGAAGATAGAAGGGCGATGACTGCGTGGGATATCGGGAACTAAAAGGGCAATATTCAGAGTAATGATTATTGTCTTTAAAACCCCTGAACACGCCATTCCACTAAACGATGGACACGTGGTAACGAGCGCTGCCTGAACTCCTTTTTTTGAAATTCAAAGAGTCAGATTTCAGGTGGCAAAAATTTTGAAGAGAATCGCCAATTAACCTTCAAGGCCACTAACCTTAGGCTTAAGGAACAGCGATCTTAAGGGGGCATTTTGTGGCCGCTAGGTCGCAAATGTCAGCGAGGGTCAAAGGTCAACAAAGGTTAACAGGTATAGCATCTTTGAAATAGGCCGTAAGTGCCTTACCTAACCCAACGGCCTGGCGACCTGACGACTAGAAAACCTGTAAACCTGATTCAGCGACCCGATGGGGAATATCTTCTCCAAGCGCTTTTACAGTCCCGCGTGTCTGGGCTCCAAGACAGTGAGCTCATAACACCCTGACGTAGCGCCACAACCTATAGAGCTAGCCTACTAGATAGCAGCAAGAGAACCTATATGGGAAATTCTTATCACGTATGAAACGGTAGTTACTTGCCCTACCCATAGCTTAAACAACCATTAGTCAAAAAGTGAAGGATTAACAGATCGGAATTGACACTTACGTCACCCTTGTAGGTAAGGTGTTAAATACATGTAATCATTATTCTATGTAAACAGGTAAATGTACACTATAAATAGAGGCAAACAGAAGTGAGAAAGGGCTCGAAACCCAAATCTCATTCTTCTTGCTTTTACACATTTATAGTCTTCTATTTATTACAAAGATTACAAACATTCTTTACCTTTTCTAAATTTATTGCTCATACCGATTAGATTATAAATTCCCCACAAATACAAATCTTGTTGTTGAGTCAAAAGCGAAATTTGGTATCAACAGCCTCTAAATTCGTAACCTACGAAATTGGACTTGTGGAAGAAATAAATAATCAATTTAATTAATGTTATAATTTTATACGAAAATCAGAATTGGCATTTTTACTCATATTCACGGCATATATCATTGTATTGGTTTAAAGGAATATATGAAAGGATTGCCCAATGAAGATGTAGATATGCTTTAACCATTATGTTTAATTAAAAGCTAAGAAAATAATCGCTTTTAGGCATACAATTTTCGAGCATTTTGAAGCTGAAAGCAAACTGCATTCCCCAATCTAGTCAGATTCATGTATAAACATGAATGTGAATGTTTTTCTTTCTCTTTAAGTTGAATATTAATTAACTTCCTTAAACATGGATTAGCCCAATATATAAGAAGAAGATAATTTGGTATTACTATCTTCAAGTTTATGTTCTTGAGACTCCAGAATTCCTAAAAAATCATGCTTTCTTTTTCGCCAAGAGTTATGAAATGAATAAATTGTGCTATGCAAAATCTTTATCCTTTCTATTATTATTTAATTAAATTAAATATCTAAGAGGTTGGGGTGACATTTGAAAAATGATTAGTAGTGTCGTTATAAAAATTAATTTTCAACTGTGGTGTGTCTATAATGTGGTATGAGGAAGAAAAAATGCAGTGGTAATATAATAACTCACACTTGATTTGACAACTGAGTTAGCAGTGACTCACCGATTGAACCAGAAACCCATTAACACAGTACAGTTATTGGGTCAATGACCGAGTCAATATTGAAAACTATGGTTGAATTCAAATTTACACTAAAATGATTATATTGTGTACAGGGAATTGTAACCAAAGATAATTTCCTAAATGAAAACTTGTGCAAGGCCAGTCCGGTTGTCACTTTTCATAAAAATATTGTTATAAATATAATGGTGAATAATTGAACTCATGACCTATATGTAAAGAAATAGCTTTTAAGTTATTGTGCCATTTTTTTGGTTAAAAATTTTCGTTTATATATTACTATTTTTGCTTGTTTTCACTCAAAAAAATTATCATTAACCACATATACTTGAATTGACAACCGAGTTAGTAATGACCAACTGGTTGAACTAGAAATCTATTAATCCAGTATAGTCATTAGGTCAACGACTGAGTTAATATTGAAAACTATGGCTGAGTTCATGATTACACTAGAATGAATTTATTGCCTACAAGGAATTGCAGTTAAAGATAATTTCATGAATCAAAACTATTTGATTTGTTTCTTCAAATCAAACATTATCCCTAAATACTAGCCTTCAAAATTTTCTATTATATGAAATGAGTTGTATCCTTAATTAAAAACTAATGCAATTATTATATTGATAAAAATGTGAATCAAACAATTCTACCACTGCAAATATTGTATTTAAAGACTTTTTAAAATTTGTATTAGTTGAAATAAGTCACATATTTTAATGTTCAAATAAAGTTATAGATTTGAGGTATTGTATGTGTGCATCTTAGTTTCGTTATCTCTCTACAATTATTGTTATAGTTTAATTCCAATTTGTTGGTGGTTCATTCTGTGCATTGCACGAGTGCTACTGATCCAAATAGTTACTCTAATGACATTAATGTTTACAAATCCAATGGAGAACGAATTGATGTTAATATTCCAAACTTGATTAAGTTATATAATTTTGAAGAACATATAACTTTGCAACTTAGATATTTATATAATTACTTTGAAGGTTTGTCAAATTAGGATGATTTGTATAAAGGCAATAAAAAGTAAAAATCTACGGAGAATCAAGTATATCTGAGTATTTTCTGTAAGTTTCTCGAATATAAGTTAAAATTTTATTTTTTCTATTTTGTATTAATTTTTGTGGGAAGTATTTGTAGTTTAATCATTGCAATTGCTCATATATGTTTATTAAAATAGGTGTATGAGTCACTGGTATTTTCATTTATAATGTAAGTTTTGTGAAACTAACTACTAGATTTTGATTTATATAGTGTATGCGTTCAATTAAATATGATATTTTAATAGTTAGGGATTCGGTTTTTGTGACATCAGTTATAGTGAATTGAGCGGTTTGTGAGCAAGTTCTTGTGATATGGGGATGACAATATATAACAAAACCTTTTGAAAAATTAATTAGCCTGAAAAAAAAGGATTGATTAGTAGGAGACAATAAGATCCTCTATGGCCACATGTTCTATAAACTATTTCCATTTTTTATTATTTCAAACAGTAAAAATAATAGTTTTTTTAACATACATTTTTATAACTCTTGATAACCATTATATTCCTATTACTGTCTTCCACTATTGATATAAATCAATAAATATTTGGTTATTTTGCTATAGATTCAAGGAATGTTTGTGTATATTTTCTTAATATTTAGATTGGTAAAGATTATATGTATTATAACCTTTCCACTAGGTGGCCTTTTTTAATGGTCTTGGAAGACATAGATGTGTTATGTAATACCAATTTGAAATTAAACTAATAATTCTTTAATCTTAATGTTGATTGCACACAGTGATGAGTTAATTTATGTAATACAGACTCATAATGCTGGATTTCATTAAACAATAAATTTTGATCTCAATTTTCTTTGTTCAGTGCACACATTACTACTAAAATATCTTTTAATTGCTTTTCTTAATTGTATATGTGAAGTATCTATATGTGCTAATTATTCGAATGAACTTCCACAAATACAATCTACGTATAGTCTTAATTTTCCTTACATTAACATATATAATATGAGTTTCAATACATGGGCTAACACATATTCTTGAAACAATTAAAATACAAAATAGGGAATTCATTACATACTGTTAGCTAGCCTGGATGGACATAACAACATAAATATCATGTATTTTAGTTTCTTTGTGATATCAGCTATTGACGCCAAATTTGGCATTCGACTCAACAAACAAGATTGTTTACGTGGGAAGTTCATGTTAGGATCGCTATGAGCAATAAATGTAAAAAGCATAGAGAATGTTTGCAACAAATGAAAGGGAGTAAATAAGCCAAAGACAAAAAGAATGAGTTTTGGGTATCGAACTCTTTCTCAGTTTCATTTGTTGCTATTTATAGCACATAATTTCACGGGGTAATCATTACATGCATTTAATGCCAGGCCTAAAAAAATGACATATGGGTCACATCACCTGAGACTTGGCCTTCACCTTTTGACTAATAGCTGTCCAGATTCTGCATTGAGCAGGTAGCTGCATTTAATGCTAGAGTCGCATCAGCGATAAGGAAGACTTCGCGCGTGGGTTTGCAAGTTGTTGCCCAGATGGCATTTTTTAGGGCCGCGACCTTGCGACCTGGAGAAAATAGCAATCCAGAGGAAATAGCGATCCAGAGACCTAAATGTCGAAATATGAGAGATGCGAGTAATGACTAGCTCTTTAGATTGCCGGGCGATTCCAAGCTTTAAGGTCCCCAGGTCACTAGGTCATTTAGGTCGTTGTTTTACAACTAGGCTTGGAGGGCCTGCTTTTAAGATCCTTTGATCATTGACCTTCGTTGACTTGATGACCTGGTGGCCACAAAATGCCCCCTCAAGGTCGTTATTCCTGAGTTGCAGGGTTAACGGCCTTGAAGTATTGCTTGCCTTCACTCTTGAATTCTTAGCACCTAAATGAGATGCTGTGAATAAAAAATCCTCTGGCCTGGCCTAGCCTAATCTTGCCACGTGTCCATTGTTCAATGGAACGACTTGTTCTAGGGAACTCGCAAGCAGTAATCATTAATTTAATTGTTGCCTCTTCGTTTCCCAAGGCAACGCTCGGCCGTCAAGCTTTATCTTCTTCAACCTTATTTATACTCTTTCACTTGCTTCCATTCCCCTTTTTATCTCTTGCCTATTCTGGAAAATTTGCCCTTCGAGATTGAGTTATTCGCCCCAAGGGATTCGGTACTTCTTAATACCCTTCTCAAGACATCGAGGGATTCTTTTAAGGTAACCCTCTTTGCCATTTTGAAGACTTTTGGGTATTTCTTTTTTGACTTTGCCTTGCTCATCGGAAGTCTGGGGTAACAGAATGGTGAGCAGAGAAAAAGAAGAGGTTCAGGTGAGCATTGATTGGTTTGGCGGGGAAGAGAGGGATGAACAGAGGTTTAGGTTGAATAGACGAAATGAGAGAGTGAGGAAGAGGGAGAGGAAGCGGATGCAAGCTCCAATGGGCGGCCCCTGACGGCAGCACTCAAGAAAGATTTTCCGTGGGCGTGTAAGGATATCCCTTTATAGGTGAGGGAGAGAAATTTGCTAACAGTTTGCTAGAGATGTCGCATGCCAGATGATGTGGCATTGTGGGTCCTTTACGAGGGAGAAAGGGCCCACAACCCTTCGAGGACGTGCGTAGCCACATACACAAAAATTTTTTAGGCTGGGTTTAGGATTCCTCTCTGGAGACCTGTGACCAAGTTATTACAATTTTCACAGGTCCTGCCAACTGGGTAGACAATCATAATAGAGGTCTTCGTCCTTTGGCAGCGTACCTAGCCCTGAGGATTTCAACTCTTACTATTTGTTGAAATCCTCTCCTTTGGGAGGAAAGGATGGTTCTATGTGGTAGCTTGCCGCAAATCAGAAGCCCAACGCCTCTGGGAAAATTTGGTGAATGGGGTGTTTGAGTCAGTCCCATATTAGAAGGAGAGTTGGTTTTGGGTAGGAAGTAATTGGAGGACTCTACCAAGCCCAGACCATGAGGAGATGAATGTGGCAACGAGCTATGCAACCACTAGTAAATAGCTCCTTAGTGAACTATTCGTTCAGAGCTAACGAGCTAATACTTAAATTTTTCCCTTTTCTATTTCAAGAGTTGACCGGCCGCAACTGATATCCTCGACTTTCAAGGGACAGGCTCAAGAGGACATTAGATTGGAAGCTCAAGCTCGCCACATTAGAGACTTTACCAATGAGGACTTCTTGATTGAAGCCAGGCTATCAGTGCCAAGGTCGGAGTATGACGCTAGCGGCCCCAACAACGGTGAGTTGCATTCACATTCTGGGCTCACTTACATTCTGGCTCCTCTTCTAATTCCTTGCCTTCGGTTCCTGTGTCAAGTGGAGAGGGGCTACTTGCTAAGGAGAAGGGGATTTTGGACCTGTTGGCTGATGATCTGTGCCTCTCTGTTTGACAAAATCACAAGGCTCCTATAGAAAAGTGAAGGACAGGAGGCCGATGGCTCTGTTTGGTTTTACTCTTACCAAGAGGCTGTTCGAGACTACCTTAGAGGCCTTGCCTGGAAATCTTACTGATGCAATGAGCGATGTGGCCAAGGGTTGGTCAAAGAAATGGGAGAAATATGCAACTTCCATGGTACTCACTGAGCTCTTCCAGTCAAGTGTGGCCATGCAAGGACGTCTGGCTATCCTGAACCAGCATGCATCAACTCATGTTTGCAGAGTCATCAACGACGTAAAGAGATTAATGAAAGAAAGGCTAGAGACAAGGCTGAGCTGGCCTTGAAAGATAAGGGGCAGTAGGATTTGGCTTTTTCCAAAGATGAGGCCGCTCAGTTGAGGAACAAGCTTGAGGTCTTTGGGAAGAAGATTGAGGAGCTAAAGAACACACTGGCAACTGAAAGGTTGAGTCACGAGCAGGCTATAAAGGAAGCAGAGAGCCATACCCCATCTAACAAGCTGATTGGATACAAGTAGGCAGTTGCTAAATACAAGAACTTGGAGACTCATAAATAAGGTACTGTCGGGCTATACTATGAGATGGTCAAGGAAATTGTAGGTGAGGTCGAAAAGGTCAGTCATGAGTACGACTTGGCTTTCCTTAAAGAGTAAATAGCCAAACTTAAGTAAGACTGCGACTATACGAGCTCAGACGATGAGGAGAACATTGAGGAGATCGAGGCCTTTGCTTCCGCCAACTAGGCCTGAAGCCCTAATTTCCTCTCCTCGTATTTTGCACTTTTCCTTTATTTTCCTATAAATGAAATGAAAGATTTTAAAACTGTTTGCTCATTTAAATAACTTCATCACTAGTTGCAATTATCTTAATGAGAAAGTAGTTTTCGCCTACGTCTACATGCACAAAACCTTAAGCAAGTTCTAGGAACAAAGTGTTAGGACGCTTAACCCGAAGCTCATTCTAGTTTAGGTCACGTGTATATTGGCAGATTCAAGGATTTGTACAAGTGTGAGGCCGTTAACTAAAAGCTCGTTCTAGTCTCGATTGTGTGACCAATTATCACAAGCGTTAGGTCGCTAGCCAAGGGCTTGCCATGGATTCAATCGCATAACCATTCACATGGACATGAGGTCGCTGACTGAAAGCTTGTTTTAGTTGTTTCTCAAGCCAATAAGACGAATCTATTTTAGACAAGCGTTAGGTTACTGGCTGGAAGCTTGTTCTTGCCCATGTTGCGTAACTTTTAATTAGTCATTGGAGATTTGCCTTATGCAAGGCCCTGGATAAGTAAAATATATATATTTTAACAAATCTCAATAAACATTCATCACTTAAAATATTGTTAACTGTTAGGTCGTAAAGTCACGGTGTGGAAATTGTGAGCTGGCTCGAGCACGTTAATTTACCAACCATGACCTGACACTTGTGACACATGGTTTTAGAGTTGGTACTCGGTCATTGATAATATTTCTTCAAGTGCTCCGTGTTCTATAGGTGCATCAATTCAACCCCTTGCATATCCTCGAGCTCATAGGACCTATTTGATAAGATTCACCTAACTTTGTAAGGGCCTTCCAAGGTTGGTCCTATGGTCCCTGAGGCCGACTTTTTAGTAGAGAAGAAGAATTTGCCTAGGACTAGGCTTTCTACTTCGAACTTGTGCACTTTGACTCTAGTATTATAGAACTTGGCATATTTTTGTTTGTATGGCGCATTTCTAATTTCGGCATGCTCCCTCTTTTCGATAATAAGGTCAAGCTTGTTGACGAGGAGCTTATTATTTCTCGTCTCGTTAAAGTGTGTTACCCTAGAGGTAGGGACTTCTAACTTGACTGGGATCATCACTTCAATTAAGTATGTGAGGGAGAAGGGAGTTTCACCGGTCGCTGTTCGACAGGTCATTCGGTAGGACCACAGGACCACAGAGAGATCTTCAGCCCAGCTTTCTTTTAAAGCTTTCAAATGTCTTTTCAAAGCCTATTTGATAATTTTGTTTACAGCCTCAACTTGTCCATTAGCCTGTGGATGATGGGGATAGAGTAGAAGTTTTTTACACCTAACGCATTGGAAAATGCTCTGAACTTTGAATTTTCAAATTGCTTGTCATTATCTGTGACTATGGCTTTTGGAACTCCAAATCTACAGACAATTGATTTCCAGATGAAGCTCGTTGTTTTCTATGACTTTGGCATTTTTGGGAGTGGGCCAATAAGATCTATGCCCCACTTAGCAAAGGACCATGTTCCTACAACTGTGGTCAACTCCTCTGGCGGGCTTCTAATGAAAGGGTCGAACATCTAGCACTTATCACAAGATTTTGGCAAATTCGATAGCGTTTTTCCTGATTTTAGGCCAGAAATACCCTTGCCTTAAGATCTTCTGTGTGAGGGCTTGCCCGTCTGAGTGGTTGCCACAGACTCCGGAATGTACTTCCTCCAATATAGCTCATACTTCAGCGGGGGTAAAACATCTTAACATTGGTCTGGCAAAGTTTCTCTTGTATAGCTTTCTATCAACTAGTGAGAATCTGGTGGCCCGATGTCTGAGCTTCTTGGCCGTTACACCTGGGTGGGCCACTCCCTCTTTTAGGAATTGGATGACATGGTCCATTCAGTTATTTGCCTGGTTTATCTCCATTGTCACCGTTCCCATTTTGTAAATGGACGAGGTCGCTAGCTCTCCAATTGGGATGCTAACTGAGCTTTCCTGTGCCCTTGCTAGTTGCAAACTTAGCAGGGCATCGGCATGACTTTTTTTAGCTTGCAGGATTCACGTAATTTCAAATTGATCCAGATCCTTTAGTTCTTCCATCAGCCTGCTCTGGGATAGGGAGAGCTTCTCGCACCGTACCTCATAAACTCTGCTTGTTTGGTTCACAACGAGCTGAGAGTCGTTTTTGATAATCAATCTTTTGATGCCTATTGATTTCTCTATGCTAACTACGTCCAAAACTGCTTTATATTCCTCCTCATTACTGGTAGCGTTGAAGCCAAACCTGATAGCTTGGCAATGTAGCTCCCTATGGGGTTGACGAGGATGTCCGGCCCTAGGAGCATGACTAGTAGAGGATCCATCAACGTACAACTCCTAGGTCGAGGGCTCTGAGTTACCAAGATTGGATTCAGTGGGTATGAGTTCGGCTATGAAATCAGCCAAGGCTTGGCCTTTAATGGCCATTCTTAGCTTGTAATTAATGTCATACTGGCTGAGCTCTAAAAACCACTTCACGAGGCGACCTGACAGATCGGCTTTTGAAGAACCTGTTTTGTAGGAGCACTGGTCTAGACATCGATGCGATTATGAGAGCGTATGTGAGCTTTTCTATAGGGGAATATCTGATCTCTGCGTCGTACAAAGCATGGCTTACATATTAAACTGAGAGCTGAGCTGGTCTTTCCATTTTGACCAAGACTGCGGTGGTCAAAGATTTTGAAACAGCTAAGTACAAGGAGAGCATCTCGCTTTGCAATGGTTTAGACAATAGAGGAGGAGAAGAAATGTGCTCCTTCAGTCTGGTGAAGGCGACCTAACACTTCTCCATCTACGCGAATTCTTTTGACTTTTTTATAGCCTCAAAGAAGGTTTCGCACTTGTCCATTGATTGTGATACAAAGTGACTTAGCGCAGTGATCCGCCTTGTTAAGTGCTGAACTTCTTTTACCAATCTAGGGGCCTTCATATTGAGGATTGCTTTGACTTTCTCTGGGTTTGCTTTGATCCCTCTCTGATTGACCATGTACCGCAGGAATTTTCTAGAGGATACTTCAAAAGAGCACTTCTTTGGATTGAGCTTCATCTTGTAGCTCATGATGACCTAGAACATTCTGGAGAGGTCCTCGATATACTACTCACTCGGAGGCTCTTGAAAAGCATGTCGTCAATATATACTTCCATAGTCTTCCTGAGCTGATCCTTGAACATAGAATTCACCAATCATTCGTAAGTTGTGCTCTATCGGTTATAAATAAGTTGTGCTCTTCTTCGCCTAGGTGCATAGGGATTTGATAGTAGCTAGAGTAAGCGTCCATAAAGCTGAGTAGTTCGTGGCCAGTAGTGGCATCAACCATCTGATCGATCCTTGGCAAGAGGAAGTTGTCTTTAGGACATGCTTTACTCAAGTCCGTGAAATCAATACAGATCGTCCAGCTTCCTTTACTCTTTTTGACCAGAACAGAATTAGCTACCCATTGAGGGTACAGTGCCGCATTTATGAATTTGTTCCCTAGTAACTTGTCCATTTCTTTGGCTAGGATCTCATATCCTTCACCATTAAAGGGTCATCTCTTCTGTTTCATAGGCTTGGCCTTAAGATTAATGTTGAGCTTATGACAAGCGTGCTTGGGATCAATTCCCTATATATTCTCGTGAACCCATGCGAAGATGTCCAGATTTTGTTTTAGGAACTAAACGAGCTTAGTCATTATTGGCCCTTCCATCTACCTCTGGCTTGGTGTCACTCAGCTTTATCATCTCGAGTTGATACCCTGGGCGGGCTTGAGCCCTTAAATCATCAGCCCTAAGATCAAGGGTATGAATATCTGACATGAGCACTTTGTTTACGACATAGTCTGAGTTGCATTCTCATGAGGCATATTGGTCATCTCGTGTGATGGTAGCTCTCTGGCTGGTGGGGAACTCCATGGTGCAATGGAATATCAAAGCCGCGGCTTAAAGTTCGTACAGGATGGGTAGCCCGAGGATGGCGTTGTGATTTGAAGGCATATCCACAATAACAAAGTCTGCCATGATTCTCTAGTTCTATAAGAAGCGTAATCTGACCCGTAGCCTCTGTATAGTCCCTAGTGTAGCCCTGAAGCCGAGTTCCATAAGGCCTTAGATTCTTTCGTTCTACCTTCATTTGTTAGAAATTTCTCCAGTAGATAATGTTTACAGTACTGCCCTTATCCACCAGGGTCTTACGAATTTTGACTCCCGATACCGGCATGGGGACAATTAGGGTGTTCATATGGAGGGTTTAACTGGCCACTAACACCTTCGTAGCGAGGGGAGAAAGAGCTCGCTTGGGGAAAAGTGACTTGTTTCTTAGATAAGTTTCTTAGATAAGTGATAGCAAATCTGGGCATTATGCACGAGACCTCGCCTTTGTCTCCTAGAACCCTCCGTACTATGGTCTCCACTGCTGAGCCTACGGATCTCAGCAAGAGGTTGGTTCTGTGGCTCGCAAGCATCACGATCTACTAGGGAACGAGCTCATCTATCCCGCCCTTGGTGATTTGCTATATAATCGCCCAAGCATCACTATCTAATCAGTCATTCGATCTCTTGTTTTAGTCGCCTGCAGTCATTTGTACCGTGTCCCATAGCCCTTTGATATTTATGGTATTTAGATTGGTCTGTATTTTTTATCGGCCTCCTTGCGGGCTTTGCCTCAATCAAAATCGAATAGTCCTTTAGGAGGTCGAAAATGTATTCACCAGAAACATTGAGGGCGGTGATCGGCCTAGGAGTGGAGGACAACTTTTGGTTCCTTATCTGGTCGGAGGCTTCTTTTCCTCCAGACTATTTCTATTCGAGGCCACTTAGTTGTTTTCTCAGCTCATCCAGCTTGTGGGTTTGCTGAGGGGCTGGCTGTTGACCTCGAGAGGTCTCCAGAGGCGAGCTTGACGTATGTCTATAGGGACGAGTAGGCGTTGGGCTTCTCTTCCTTTGCCTACACTTGCTTGGTCACTCAGGTTCCAGGCGACCTTGGCCTTTTAGGACCTTATTCAGGCTGGGGTCCCAATCTTGTGAAAACACTGCTCCCTGCTGCATTTCTAGAGAGAGCTGGTGCAGCCCTCGCATTAGAGGTCGGCTGACCAGAGTTTTGAGTCGGAATGAAGCTCAGGCTTCTTCTCATATGTTCCCTTAGAGGATTCATCCTTGCTGGGGATTTTTCAACGTTTTAGGCACTCCAAGATGAGTTGCTACTGGACGATTCCTTCATGTTCCGCTAGGAAGCCGACAGGTTATGTTGTTGCAATCGCTGGACTTCTTCAGCGAGGGCCTCCACTTGTCGCTGGAGAGTCTCTATTTCTGTTTCCACAAGCAGTCGCAAGGGGCTAGCGCCGGCTGCGTTTCTATTCTTTCAAAACCCGAGAGGCAGCCCAACATTACTACTTCTTGTTTTTTGGCTTTTGGAGTGTCGTCCACTTATTTTCTTTCACCGGAGGTTTGTTTTTACACAGCTTTTTGTATGGAATCCCCACAAACGGCGCCAATTTGTTGACTTCAAATTTGGCCTTCGACTCAACAAACAAGATTTGTTTACTCGGGAAATTCATATTAGGATCGACATAACCAATAAATGTAGAAGCTTGGACAATGTTTGCAGGAAGAGATTAAATGAGCCAAAGACAAGAAGAATGAATTTTGGGTGTCGAACCCCTTCTCAGGTTCATTTGTTGCTGTTTATAGCACATAATTTCACTAGGTAATAATAACATGCATTTAATGCCGAATGACATGTGGGTCACATCAACTGAGACTTGGCCTTCACCTTTTAGCTGATAGATGTCCAGATTTTGCATGGAGCATGTTGCCGCATTTAATGCTGGAGTCTTATCAGTAATAAGGGATAAGGCTTCGCACGTGGGTTTGCCAACTGCTGTCCAGATGGCGTTTTTTAGGGCAGCGACCTAGAGGAAATAGCGATCTAGAGACTTGAATGCCGAAATACGCGAGACGCAAGCAGTGACTGGCTCTTTAGGTCACTCGATGATTCCAAGCTTTAAGTTCCTCAAGTTGTTGGGTCGTTTAGGTAGTTGTTTTCAACTAGGTGCAGAGGGCCTGCTTTTAAGATCCTTTGAGCGTTGACCTTCGTTGACCTGACGACCTGGTGGCCACATCAACCCAAACAAACACAATTACAGTTTCTCTAGAACTCTACTTATGTAACGCACGAATGAAAATCTAGTTGTGAGGAGGGGAAATTTTGTGATTTCAACTATTTATATAATTAGATGCACCACCAATAAGTGTTAAGCAATTTTTTGTTACAAGGGTTAATTTTACAATTTGGTTGAGTCCCCAATTTTTCATAAATTCGTACGATAAGGTTAATTTTTTTGTTACAAGGGTTAATTTCACAAATTGGTTGGGTCTCCAATTTTTTATAAATTCGCACTATAGGTTCTTTTTCACAGATCCCGTCAATATTACCGTTTACTTTCTAAAAATTATCATTATGCCTCTTTTAACTTTTTAATTTTAGAAACAAAAGATTTAAAAATATTAAAAATAATATTTTTTTTTAAAAAAAAAGAAAACACCTAACCCATCAGCACCTAACCTGCATCTGCAGATGCTCTGAAGCTTGGAGGCATCTTGAGGGCCCAATAACGGAATGTAAAATTCTAGTGCTATTTGGCAGAAAATACATGGGTGACCTTTAAAAGGAATAGAGGATCATAGATAACATATCCTCCGCATCCAAAAAAGAATACTATATATCCTCCATTTAGTTTTCCAAAATCTCTCTCTCTCTCTGCACGCGCAACTCATGCTCTCTCTTCCTTCCGTGGAGTAGTTTTATGTATTGTTCTAAAAAGTGCGAGGCATATGAAAACAACAACCTTAAGCATCAAATATTATAAGTTTAAGCGCGCATAGGTAGCACCTATGCGTTAAAATGCATTTTTCAATTTTTTATTTTTTTCATCTTTGAAATCAATATAAAACAATTTGGAAATTGGAGTAATGTACAGCAAATATACAAAAGCATGTAAATTGTAACGAGTTTTAACTTGGAGATATCAGGTATCTTCATTATAGGGACACTTAATATAGATGGTGTATTCCTCTCTAATAATTTACATGGCCCCACATGTGGCTCATATATATGGCTCCTTTTGTATTTCAACCAAAAATTAATTACACTTTGGAACGTATGGTGAATTTTTGCGTCTTTAATGCGGAGCATTTGCTTTCCTCCAGTTTGCTTTTCCTTTGAAATAGAATAAAAGTATTTGTGACCTTTTTTCTAGTAAATAAATATATTGTAAATCCTTTATTATTGCTTTACCGAGCATGTTCTCTCTACTGGAGGGAGGGAGGGAGGGTTGCCGTTGAAATGGTAGCGGATCCTTGTAATATTTGTGGTGCACGGTTTGAATAATTTCATAGCTTTTTTAATTGTAAGGCTAATATAGTAAATTTAAGTGTGGTACAGATATAAAAGTTATATTTCAATTGAAGTGTATATAAAATGTGGTGTCACAAATATATTTTATGGTGTGAAAATAATTTCCTATGTTTGAATTTTTCTCACACAAGTTGTGATTTATTTTTCTTTTTTATATCTCATTTCCCTTTCAATGTGCTTGATTGTATATATATTCCGTGAAAAATACTAATTTCCCTCGCATTGTTTATTTGGCTTTTTCTTCTGAAAAAATATTTTTCAAATTCTGGTCACATGACCATATTTTTCATGAAAACAAAGAAAATAATTTCCTTATAAAGGTGTAGGTTTTTGATTTTTCACTTCCATATATTTTCTTAAAATAATGGACTCTATTTTTCAATTAAAAAATAAAAAATGTAAATTCCTTTTGGTCATCTTACATATTTTCCATGAAAACAAAGAAAATAAATTCCTTATGGTGGTGTAAGTTTTTTATTTTTCACATAATCTTATATTTCTTAACATAATCGACCCTATTTTGTGAACTAAAAAATAAAAAAATTAAATTCCATGTTATATAATCAAATACGTGCAATAGACTTTCTCATTGTTAAAAAAAAAAAAAAAAAAAGAGACTTTCTCATTAAGTTCTAGGAAATTCAATTGTTAAAAATTTATTTTCTTTTCATATAAATTCCATAAATACAGTCAAACGGATCCGTACACGCACTTTAGAATTTTAAATTGTGCTTACAGTTTGGGTAGTTTCAATTAGTTAACGTTTCTAGATGACCTACTTTTTTTTATGCATTTTCGCAAGGCGATATATTTTTTCCACATTGCACTTATGAAGCGTCTAAGCATGCTTTCTAGAATACTGATTTTATTTATAGCATCTCTTGTTCACGTGGGTGGATACAGGGATCAGTTTTATTTACCCGCCAGACGTCCTATGTATCGTGCCGTGCCGTGATTGGACCCCGCCAGACGTCTAAAGTTTGATCAAAATTAATAAATGCTATGTAAATTTCAATTTCACATGGCAATGTATATCTATACATCCACATAAAACACATGAGGTGCCATAATAACCCTTCTCAAAGGTGCTAAAATATTTTTGGCACAAAGCATACCAATACGTCTATTGAAATGATTGGGCTCCGAAGGCTTCCAGTTCAGAGCCCGACCTTTAATACAAAACCACCAACTCACTTGACACAAGTGAATTAGTGGCTTTTGATTGGAAGTCAGACTCCAAACTTGTAGCCCAATCTGTTTTCCTAGAAAATAGCCAACCATGCATCGTAATAATCATCAAATATCACAGTAAATATGCAAAAAATGCAAGGGTATATGTCCATAAATTTTAAGTTTGGCCTTCGTTGAGAAAGTTCAAATAATTGGCCCATTTGCTCCAATTTCCACGAAAGGGGTTACATGGGTGAGTCCCCCCAACATGACCACCAAAAATTATGAGAGACCTCTCCCTTAAGGAGAGGCCTCCCGCACACGTCTCCTGTTATTGGAGGGATCAGAAAGCTTGTCTCCTACTCCCTCAACGATAGAGGGCCATGTGGCAGGAGACCTCTCCGTAAGGGAGAGGCCTCTTCTCCATAGAATAACTCACATGACCACACCCGAATAATCAACACTTTGCCACAGGAAATCCATTTCTCATTTTCCTCAACATTGATAATAATACAGTTTCCTTCAAAAAACAAAAATAATAATATTCAGTTGCTTGATTGACTGATTATGCGACCAACCCCCATCCTCCAAAAAAAGAAGGGGGAGAAGGGCATTGGGTGTTTTTGTTTTGGGAGGGGGGGGGTGAGCTAATGAAGAAGCGCATACAGCTAAAAAATTTGCTTCATTCTGATTGACTCAAGCATATCATGCCCCTTCACTCAAACACAGCCTAAAGTAGACGAGCCGTTCCATATTATGTAACACCAAAAAGGCGAAACATTATGCTGAGATGAATCCACTAAAAATTAGGCCACTCCATATTTCAAGAATTCAAACTTGGATTCTTGAAACTCAGAGTTGAATATCACAATTCACAGCTAATAAATTTGCAGCATCAAGTTAATAATAATCACATATTTGCCTCCAAAAAGTTCAATCAGGCAACAGACATAGGTAGATGAAACTGAGGACTTCTAATAACTTCACAAATTTAATGCCTGTCTGATAAGTTGCTACAAGTTGCAGTTACATCAAATCAAAATCTCCCATAAATAATTGCCAGAAACAAGTTGACTCATTCTACACTGATGTTTTTTGCCATACAAAACAGGGAATGGAAAATCATCACATGAGAACATAAGTTCAGAGTAGAGCAAATGAAATGCTAAATCAGAAACCGATCACCTCCTGACAGGTGGCACAACTCCTCTGCCAGGTGCTGCTCCACGCCCCGCAGCCTGAGCCTGCCAATTAAGAAATACGAGTTAGGTATTAATTATTATACTAACAACACCATTAGGCTTCTTGATCTCGTAATTCCTGTTGGTTATTAGCTATTTTCCCATTCCTTTTCACTGTAACACATCTGGACTCCCAGAGGTGAACCTGATAGTACAAAAAAAATATTCTGATAACCAGCTTTGATAGAGTCCCCTAGCTTGCATGGGACCAGTGAAGCAAAACTAATTATTTGTTTACTTATTTATTTAATAACAAGATTTAGCAAAAGCTAATAGGTAGAGTAAGTGGGTGGCCACGCAAAGCAACTTTCAAATTCTGGAAAGCCTGGACAAACCTGCACAGCCTAGTCTATATTTATACAACAATGCAATAGAGAAGACCTCCGAAAGCCGCATTAATATTATATAACCACTAGGGCATACGTGAAACAAATAGTAAAAGATGCTGCCATGAAGAATTAGCTCTACTACTGGTTATTGAATCATGTTTAGACAGTACATTAACTGTTCCAGGAAAGAGAAGGCAGCAGGGTAACTTACTCTAGCTCGCATCGCAACAGCGCGTCCCCGTCCGACTCCAAGTGCAGAACCCTTACCCTTCAAGAGGTGTAAGTCAAATAAATCATAAAGAATATGCCTCGAGGAAAGGTAAGAAGCAAAGGCACGGGGAAAATAAAGTTATACCTTAATTCTAGCTTCCAAACGCTTGAACATTGGAGCATTCTTAAGCATGTCTGGTATTACCATGAATCTGGTGAAGTTCAGTATTAGTAACAGTCAAAAGCATTAGATGCAATGGAATAATTCCGGCGTAGTAAATGACTATATACCTGACTTTGCTGCCTCGGATGAAAACATGCTCAAGTTGTGAGACCTTACCATCCTGCCAATTGACCAAAACAAGGAATTTAAAGAAAGACCAAAATATACCTAAAAGTTCATTATAAAGAACAACAAAACAGACTTACGGAAACCCTACTTAAAATTTATAGTTCACAGTATGTTAAGAAAGCAATTATTTTGCTTGTACTGACTAGATCAACTCTCAATCTATTGATCTTTTTCATTGTATGTAATATGAACTATTCAACTATGATTTATTTTAAAGAATAATTCAACTAAAAATGTACGTCATTCATGCAGACTCGGCATACACTTAAAAAGGGCAAACACAAACTTGAAAGGAACAAAAAAGAAAAAATGTAAAAGGACTGAGTAACGAAATGTCAAAAAGAAAATTGAAGGCACAATTATAACTTAAACAAAATAATTAGAATATTGTAAGATCTTAAGCAAGCTTCAGCTTTCAGAAATCCAATATTTCATAAAAGGGAAGGAACAACAAGGAGACAAGTGGGAAAAAAAACTTCGCTACATCTTCCAACATCGATAAAATGGAAATGTCCATTTTTTTATGAAAAGAATTTGCAGTACCTATACATCTTGTCAGGAAGCTTTTTTCACCCAAGTTCAGATTTTTGAGAGATGAACACTTGAAATTAAAAAAAGATAAAAACATTTGACTGAATGTGCCCATAGAAATTCTCTGGATATGGGGAGGGGAAAAATGGAAAAGAGAAGAAACTAACAGGACTTCCAATTCTTTTTTTTGAAAAAAAAAAAAAAAATCACTACAAAAGAAAAAGTAGGTATTTACCTTTACACAATTTAAATAAATTTAAGAAATGGCAAATGAGAAAGAAGTAAACTGGAATTAATTTCATTAAATCACTACAACATCTTACAATAATTATAGAATACCAGATCAGCCCAGATGTTGTGAAAAAATAAATACATAAACTGAAAACAAAATACAAATACCTATATGACAATTATATGTAACAAACAACAAAGGACATTAGCAAAAGAAGATATTGTAATTAAACACCAAGAATTACAGAATCAAGAGGCGTCTCCAAAGATTCTGAAAAGGAAATTGACATGGAACAAGATATTACTCTGCCTTCAATTTTGGCTAATCTTCGCTTTAGACTCGACAATTAGGATCTACCCAGACAAATAAATAAAAAATCAATCTACAACTATAATTAATAAATACATGACACGGAACTAGAAAACGGACAAAATCCTGAAATAAAATGAACAACAATACAGCGTTAAATTGGCAAATAAAGAAATGCCTATGGTTTAACAAGCAATATGCATTAAACAAAACAAAAGAGATATCAGTATCCATGTTCTTTTCAGTTACTAAAACCCAAGATCTACCCCAAAATAAAAATTAAAAAGAAATTCTAAAGCGTGAAAATATTAATTCATTCTAGTATTAACAAAAACCTGAAACAACATCACATTCAGTAAAAATTAAAAATACAAAGAACAAATACACACCTTAGCAGTGTAAGTGATGTTTTCAAGCTGGCAATTCCAATTATCTTCGCACTCGACCATGCTGCCTCTGTAAAGCTCGCCGCTCTTGAGCTCGACCGTCACCACGTGCCCCGACGCTTCGTGCAGTAGCTTCACCGGAATCCCCAAACTCCGACTCATTCTGATTCCTCACTAATTTTACTGATTTCCTTCGCTTTTCTTCAAATTCTGAAGCAGAGTGGCCGTGAGTTGCTTATGTGGTAGGGTTTGGGGGCGTGCCTGAAATATTTTAAAAGCCCTAAAATTTGAAGGCGCAGACTGGATGAAGGCTCCGTATTCCTTTGTTCTTTAATTCTTGATACTAATATATAACACCCGTTTGAACCTCTTTTTTTGCATTTATAATTTTACCTACTATTAATTTAACATTTAATTTAATAATTATTTAATTACAATCACATATTTCATACTTTTTTATATTCTCAATACACATTCTCTTTATAAATTCTACACATAAAATGCAAATAAAGAGCTTCTAACTGGAGCATAATATAATATAATATAATATAATATAATATAATCTTCTCCTAAGTAAATAATAATATTGCCATTTTATTTTTTCTTTATTTATTTATTTAATTTTTTTTATAGAGATATAGTTAAAGGGAGAGGTGAATATGTATGGTTTGAAGTCAGGTCTTATCTAAAAATTTTGAGTATTCAACTATAGTAACACAATTCAAATTACAATAATATATTTTCAAATAATAAAGGAAAAAATATCAAAATTTAGGTGGTTTGATGATGATATTCAAGTGTATTTCTCACACTTTTAATTAATAATTTATTTTTTTTTCAAAAGAAAACAATCTTACTTCATCTCGTCCAAAATAGATTTTACAAGAAAATCAGAGGGTATGTCCCTCTATACAGAAGAAATACAGTTTGAGAAGCTAAATTTTGCAATCTTATATGTGACTATATTGGTTTTCCATCTAACGAAATCACATCTTGGAAGTGAGTACTTCATCATGAGACAGAGGATACAATGGATGATCGTCCCTTCTTCACTTCTGTCCCTTGGATGTCAAATAGCTTCCACTGCCACTTTACAATTAGATTCAATACTTGAAAGTTAGATACCCTGCTCAATGCCAACCTGCAATCCAATTAAAATAGTCATGCATTCACATAGAAAAGGTTCCAGGTTACCTTGACGAACACATGACCGTACCAAAATGAAACCACCTTCATTATTACATACCACTACGTCGATAGAAAAATGATGAGCACCTGCTTTCCTAGCTTCATCTACATTCATTTTAAGAGTACCAGCACTACGCTTTGTCCATTTATCACAGCAAGATCTAGCTAAGAAAACTTCAGAGCTGTCATTTACAAGCAAAAAATGATTTGCTTTTCGAAAATCATCAAGCAACCCCATTCTATATAAGATCTGTTCGGCTGATGACTGAAGATTCCCAAAGATAACGGAATTTCTAACAACCCAACATTTCCATGAAAAGGACGCAGAATAGCTCCAAGTCTGGTAAATCTAGGGCCTTCCATACCTCCAAGAAAATATTGCCCATTGAAGCAGCTTCTTTTCCTTTGATGAAGTTGGAAAAACAAGTTTTCTCCCACACATCACAAGCCTTCTCGCGAGAAAACAAGGCATGTCGGGCAGACTTTACTTCTAAACCACATCATTGACATAAGGAAGAAAAAGAAATATTCCTTTTAAATAAATTCACCATCGTAGGCAAAATATCAACCATGACTCGCCAGATAAAGATCTTAATTTTACTAGGAATTTTCAGCTTCCATAAACATTTCCACTATTTTAAAAATTGGTTTGTACATACTTGTGCATTCTCGCAAAGGGTTGAAGCAAGGTAGTACCCATACTTCATTGTATATTCTTCAGATTTCTCAAAATGCCAGACGGATATATTGGGAGAATCTGGGCTACCGCCGAGTAACATCGAGATAGCTTTACAATCAAGAGGGAGAAACCGATGTTTTATAAAGGACCAATTCTAGAACCCATATGGTAAAAGTAGATCAACCACAGTCAAGAGAAAATCACCATGAGATGTGGTAATAGGAAGGAAAGAGAAGGGCCGAGGGATCCATGGAGATGAAAAGACATTGGGGCGTTTTCCATTCCCAACTCGCCACCTAAGCCCTTTCAACAGAAGATTGTGACGCAAAGTAAACTAAGCTATAAGTAAGAACAATCACCTTTTGCTTCTACGTGAGAAATATGCTAATGTGGAAAATACTTTTGTTTTAAAATGCAGGTAGCAAGTGAGTTTGGATTCACTATCACCCTCCATGCTTGTTTAGCTAATAAAGCTGGATTAAAATGAGTGAGATTGCAAAAACCCATCCCGTCAAACAAGTTTGATCGACATAGAAATTCCCAATTCCTCCAATGAAGCTTATTTTTTCCTTCCTCACTACTTCGCCAAAAAGAAGCCACTAGTCAGGGGCGGAGCCAGCTTTGTTTGTCAGTGTGGTCATAATTTTAACACTGTAATTTGTCGACAATATTCTCACAGCAAAACGCCATAATTTGGTAACTAAGGATAGCTCAATTTGTACAAATAGCAATTTAAAATTTAGACATAATAATAAAAAGAAGATAATTTTAACTAAATTAATTTGTATAAAATATATAGCTGAAAGTAAAATGTTCGTGTTAAATCATTACAAAAATTGAGCGAATTAAAATATACTAAATTACTAGTTTCTTCTTAAATAGTAAGCTTAAATGTTTAGTAGTAAAATTACATCTTATATCAATGCTTATGAAGTATAAATAATTAGATGGTGACCCCTCTCAGCCAAAAATTATATAAAAAAGAAAAAAGGAAAAGGAAAAGAGAAAAAAAATATAATTATTAGTAAGTATATATATTATAAAGATTCACAGCCCAAATCCCTAAACATACACAGATATATTTCAAAAGCCTGTTATATAGTTAGGGTAATAATGCATCTTTGGGCCTTTAGTAAAGGTATTTATGTACAATTGCTCCTTTAGTAGGGTAAATATGTACATTTATGCCTTTCTTCTTCCCTAAACGGCCACTGTCTACGGCTCAAATCTGGTGAAAGCTTCAACAGATTTCCATGCCCAGTGTCGGTATGTTTCTTTCTTTTAGGAAATTTCCCAAAATCTCAGTGAGGTCAGCCGACTGCACTCGTCCCGTCTCGGCTCTGCCCTTGCCACTAGTTGCGATAGTTCATCACATAAGCCTTGAGGAATTCAAAAGATAGACATTGCATAGCTTGGAATAGCTTGCGCCACTGAGTTGATCTGCTATACTTTTCCATAATTGCACTTTCTACCATACTTTTTCTTGAATGCCTTCAAATACTAATTTTTTGCTCCAACCAATGACCGAGAGGAGTCCTAGATATTTTATATGACTACGAGCTGATTCTATCCAAAAAAAAAAAAAAAGTAAAAACTGTCATCAGTCTTCCTGACAAGTATTAGGGCTAAAGGATAGGGATGATTACTGCATATTTACCTTTTGTCTTGAAGCTTTCTCATAGCATTCCAACAGATACTTAATGTTGTGGCATTCTCCCAAATTTACCCTATAAAAAATAAGACAATCATCTGCAAGGAATAAATGTAAGACTTTAGGACCAGATCTAGGGCATTGAAAAGGAGTAATTTTTTTATTAAGCTCCACCAACTGACTAAGATGCGAGAGACCCTCCGCATAGATAAGAAAAAGGTATGGTTAGCGAGCCTGAACACATGCCGAAATAGGTGAATCATTCGTATTTAGTTTGGCAAGCAAACAAGCTGCTGATCGAGCTTGAGCAACGTGGCAAGCCCTCACTTGCCAAAAGGAAATGAAATCAAGGTAATAATTAAATAAATAAAATAAATACTTTAATTTTTAATATAGATTAAAAAAACTCAATTAGAGTGGGTTTACTTGACAATGATTTTCTATGGAAATGACTTTTTCCACTTAGCTTTCTACTTTTGTGGTGTTTAATTGATATTTTTCCATAGAAAATATTTTATATCTTTTGGTCATGTGGTCATATCTATATATATATATATCTAAATCAAAAGTAGTCTAAATAAGTTTTCCTACTCAAATTGCTGATGTCAAGGTTGATGTCATATTTTGGTTTTTTATTATTTTATTGTTTTCTGTTTTAAAATGACTAGTTTGCATAGTTTAACCCCGAAGTTTCATTCTATTGTGTAATTTAATTCTAACCTTCTAAACTTGAAATTTTCAATCTCAAATCTAACATTTTTTACATAATCTAACTTTTTACTTAAAAAGACAATAATACCCTCTAATTTTCATTAACTTAGAATCTATATCTATATTATATTATATTAATCTAAACCAAGTGTAGTTTCTACTATATTTCTCACCTTTGACTGGTGCTATATGATAACTGATGACGTTATGTTTTGCCTATTGCGAACTTTAGAAGGATATTGTGAACTTGTACTACAACTTTAGAAAGCTATTGGGAACTTGGTTCGTCTAAATGATCTTTACTTGAATGTCAATAACTTTTTTATGAAGATTTTGGCCTCATTCTCATTGAGGACACACAAAGCTTATAGGGTCATTTTTTAAAAATTTTTTCTTAAAAATTTTTAATGTTTTAGCATAGTTAGTCGAAAATGGAAAACTTAAAAAGTTTTTGCATTTAGATTTGTTTGTCAAAAAATAATTTTGAATAAATTTCTCGAAAGTATTAATAAATTTCTCACAAGTATTTATTTTTCTTTCAGATGAGTTCTCTTTTTCATAAGTTTAAGTTTCAAAATCATATAAGATGGAAATTTCTAAAATTTTAAAGATATTCAGAATACAAAGAGTCAATTCATAGTTCAAGTATAGGGTTTGACTAATACAATATTAAGATAGGGTGCTATGTTTAATAACTAAAGACGTATACCCATGCCATGCAAATTGATTGATCCATTGAATGTAGGAAAAGATTTCAATTAATTAGTTTATTGGTCTCATTGTTTCCGTTGATTGTGTATTCATGTTTTTATATTTTCAACTGATGTACAAATGTTTCTCATTTATTTTTCAATTCCTGTTGTTTTATTTTTTAATATTATTCTTTTCGTGCATCACACAGGTGCTATACTAGTTTTCCTTGAAAACGAAGAAAATATTTTTCTTATAGGGTGTAAGTTTTTTTTTATTTTCTAGGTAATTTATATATATTTTTTGGTGAATTCCACTTCAATCAAGCATGTTGCAATTTATTTTCTATGAAATTCAATTACCGGTTATTCAATTGACATGAAAATATTTTCTTTCCAATTAAATTCCATAATTGTAATCAAACTTAATGTTTTTGAAAAAGTACAATTTAAGAATATAATACATGCATCTCACAAAATAATCTTCTTATTATTTTTGCAAAGATTAAAGAAAAGTTCATTTTATAGTATTAAAAAAGAAAATTTAACATCAATTTTCTAATATACCTTTTTATTTATTAATATTTCCATTCTAATGATTTATTTTATTAATAACAATGCATATTAAATAAAGCATATAAGAAAACTAATAATATTTTTTTTTGAAAAAAATTGGTATATATTTTGAAACAGATGAGAGAAGACACAAAAATGTCTTTATCAGACACAGGTAGTATTTCCTATTATGCCTTTCATTTACTGAATACTAGTCTTAGACACGTGCGATGCTCTGGAAGAACAATTCACAACAATGTAACTGATAAGAAGTTGAAAAATAAGTTGGCAACAAATGCACATCAACATTATTTATACAGTAATGGGTAAAATATTTGTGACCCAAGAATTAAAATAAAAAAATCAAAATATAAAATGAATATAACAAACAAATTAAGCTAATCTAAATTTTGAAAAAAAAATTTTGTATACAACGTTTATAGTAAAATTTGTTATTTGTCAATCTTAACACATATCATTATCTTCAACCCTTCCAATTTGTAACCCTTGATTAGAAAAATAAAATTGTTCATAAGTTAACACCAACTTTTTCAACAAACTACACATGTGATGTATTGTCCCGTTTTAAGGGATTTTTTTTAAATTTTTCTAATATGTATTAATGATATCTAATTTTTTTCAATAAACACCTTCTATAATGTATACAAGATTTTCTATGGAAATAGCAAAGCCCGATCTGTTTCCATAGACGGACCGTAACATAGACGTATGTTAACATAATTTAATCAATGTTTAGAACTCTTATGGCTGGATCAATTGTAAAAATAAAGAAATGGCCGGAAATCAATCTGGTTTACCCCAAAAACCATTTATCCAGAAACTGGTCCAAAAAAAAAAAAAAAGATAAATAACCGCTTGAATCGGTCAAAACAAGTTATAATTTGGTCAAAAAAAAATATAAAAAATCAAATATTCTTTCCCCATATTATTTTTGGTAAAAATTAAATTTTCAATTAATGTAATTAAAACCGATTTAATGATGGTATGACTTGATTCAACCATTTAACCCTTTACCTATTGTCTTTTCTGGTTCAATAATTGATCCCATCTTTAGAATTTGATAATCAAGCAAAATAAACATATTATCGTATAATTTAAATTAAAAAAAAAAGTTTAAAGTATTAAACCTAATCATTCAGTTGAGTAAAAAAAAATACTGCAAGGTATCATTCAGTTGACCAGTTTCATTTTATGAACTTAATCATCAACCTAAAATCTAGTTAGATCTTGTTGAGTCTAAGTGAAACGGATATCCATTTTAGTATTTTTTTTTTTTTGCAAATATTTTTTCATAAATATGAGGAAATCTAATAGGTACAATGCATTATATACATATACACAACTTGTTCAAATCTATATATATATATATTATTACATATTTAAAAGTAGGATCGTTTCCATTTCATTTTTTTCCGCCCAAAAACACTTGCTAAATCGGGATATTTCATCTTGGTCGGGTTTAATCTACTAATCTTGTTCATTAATTTCTATTTTAATTTTTTAATTTTATTTACTTTTTTAATTTATTACCAATTTGTAGATTCCCTTTTTATCTTTCATTTCCTTTTTTTTTCATTTCTTTTTTTATATTATCACTATACTAGATTTTTCACTAGTGCGATGCACGGGTAGAGATTTAGTAAAAAATCATACATGAAAAATAGTTTAATAAAATTTAGATACTTGACGTCATAAAAGAATATAAAAACTATGACATTTATAAATGTAATTTGTATTGTAAAAAGAAGTCTTAGATCAAATAGTATCAGAGTCTTTCTTACAATAAAAAATTTGTCACCTGCTATATGATCCATATAGATTTTTTTCTTCAATAATGCGATCTCTATATCTTGAAATTATAAGTCTCGTGTCACTACACAATGTAGTCGAACGATAAAAATTCCTTAACAATAACTTTAGCTTCAACTTATTGGTGAAAGTTCTAGAGTATCGTAGCGCATTCAAGAATTCTGATTTGTAAAGATTTTCAGTGAAAGTTGTTGTTAGAATATGATGAAATGATAGCATGACCATCTCTGCGATGCATGATAATCGGTTAAAATTTATTTAAAATTATATGTCAAGATAGACGTTAAATGCTTTATGAACTCTAAAATTATTCTTCTACTTTTTTATTCAGTAAAATGTGTCATTTAGAGTAATTATTTTTTATTATTTGAGACTATAATTTGATGATACGATAATGATATAGCGTTAACAAAGTGACCTTTTTCTAATTACGTATAACTTTATAGGTATAATTGTTGATAATTAAAGTAGAGAGACCTAATTCATATTAAAGTATATCTATCCCGAAATATAACAAACGAAGTCTTTTAAAAGACGAGATACTAAGATACCAAAAAATATTATACAACACCAACGTCATTCCCAACTATAGAATCAAAAAAGGTCCCACCCAGCATTTCACAGATACGTGCCATTGGGATTTGCATAACAAAATCAGTAAATATGCAATTTTGATTTAGTAGATGACACGTTAAATTAATATTTTATTGTTATAATTTTATAATGACAATTGTTAGAGTTATAGTGTACATTTATATCAAAATTAACATATAAAATCATGGATAATTGATAAAACAACAAATGATTATCACAGATGATTGATAATTGCTAATAACAAATCACCACTGGATATTTATGGTAAAACGTTTGAGTATTAAGTATAAATTTAGTTACATAACTGAGTCCATAATTTTGGGTTACGTCCAAACACGTCATTCAAGTTCATAGGTCTGAACTATATAAAATTGTAATAATTAGCAATTAAATGATTGAATCACAATCAACTTTAGTAACTATGAGTCTAGCAACTCACCATGCGTTGCATGATAAGACTAATTCCAAAAAAAAAAATCAATAATAATGAACAATAAAATATTAAAAAAATACTTCCCATTGGATTTGCATAACAAAAGCAGTAAATATACAGTTTTGAGTTAATATTTAACACATTACATTAATGTTTTATTTTTTTAAGAAAGAAATAAATTAATGTTTTATTAATAATATATTAATGTTTTACTATATTTTGTGTTTATATCATCTAACTTATTTAACATTATTAGTTAATAGTCTAGTAATATACATGAGTATATATGTACTCGTATTCACTCAATATCTATTCACATAAAAATTTTCATACACATAGGAAATTACCTTCTCGACTTATCATTTTAACCGAATAATATCACGTTTCCTCACATTACGTTTTTAATCGGGTGATACTTCATTTTATTTTATAAAAATACCCATATATAATATCATGTTGCTATTTTAGTCTAGTAAATAACAAATATAACCTTTAAAAATGTAGCACATATAAATTAGGAAATTAGTATGCGGTATCTTTGTGCTGCATGTTTCTCGCTAAAAAGTCTGTTAATAATGTCTTTTTCGACATTTTATTTCTTATTGTAATAACTCATGTTGTATTATTTATTTTTTTAATTTTTAAAATTTTTATTCTCTTTTACTTTATCTATTTAATTTTTCGAAATAAGATTCACTACTTAATTTAATAACTAACACATATTTATCATCATTTAACTGTTTAAATTATAGATAAATTTGATTATGCAATGATAGATAAGTGTTAATATCATTACAATATTTGTAGTTTAGAATTTTTTTTAGCAAAAAAAACTTTTAGTTTGTAATTCATAAAACAATGAAAATTAATTAATATGAATAAGAAACATAATTGATAACAATATTCATCAAATAATAATAAAACAATAGAAATAAATATAAATGAGGAACTTATTTGACAACCCATATTCATTGGTTAATAAATTTCATTTAAGAACTTTTATTTTATTTTTTTTATAAATTCTCTTAATTAAATTGAATATTTAATTAACTAAACATATATATATATCATTAGTTTACATTAATTTAAAATTATAATTGTAATTTTGTTTCTTAATATTTCTCGCTATAAATGTTAATAATTACGACGATCTTTCTATAAAGGGATAAAAATTTTACATCCTACAATTTATTTATTTCGTAACTATAGGTAAAAAACAAAGTATGATTTTTGTAGAAATTTTTGAATCTCCAGAAGATAAACTTGAAGATAGCAATATAAAATAATGTTCTTCTTCTCAATTGAGCTAATCAATATTAGAAGAAGCTAATTAATATTCAAATAAAAGAGAAAGAAAAATATTCACATTCATATTTATTCAGGAATCCAACAGGATCGGGAAATGCATTATGTCAATTATACTTTTCGTATGAAATTATAGTATTAATTAAACTGATTCTTTATTTCTTCCATAAATCCAATTTCGTATATTTATAAATTTAGAGACGCTGCAGACAAATAACTTAAAACGTTATAGAAAAACTAACTTATTAATTTGAGTAATAGCTTGTGGCAACTTATTTTTATACAAAATAAAGGAAATTTTTATTTTCGATTCTTATAGCTTTTTATTATAAATATTAAAATAGATTGATTAAGGTTTTTCTGGTGCACGCAAGGGGAAGAAGATAGGAGGGAGAAACATATATCATTGTTAAGAATGTGATGGTTGTTTGCATCATTTTAATTTTGACCGTTTTAGTATATTTGAAATTAGTGAAACTAATAAAAAAGTAGTGTCAATATAATTAACTTTCAAGTATAGACATACTAATATTTTCTTTAAGTGAAAGTACGTGAGAATAGTAATATATAAATGAAATTTATTAACAAGCAAAAAAGTTGGCATAATGGTCTAAAAGCATGTTATTCTTAACATGCAAGTCACAAGTTCAATCCTTCACTATTGCATTTGTAATAATTTTTTTAATTAAAAGTGACAGCTAGTATGGTATGTTATTATAAGCAATTGTATCAGATAAAACTTTAGGAGGGAAAGATTTTCTAATTGCGCCAGATGAAATTGCAATTGCGCTATATATATAGATAGATTTTTCAATTGTTTATTCAAATCACCAAATTAGATTTCATTTTATCTAAAAATATCTCTATTTTTTCATCCACATTTTCCTTCTTTCCTCTATTAAAACTCATTCTATCTAAGAACTTTCTCAAATCTATCTCACTCTGCCTTTAAACTTTTCACTTCTTATCTTGAACAATTTTTTTTTTCAATCAGTTTTCTTAATTTTTTGTTTCAATTTATCTCATATCGTCAGATAACTTTCAAATTGGTTCTAATATTCACCAATGATCAAAATGTCAGACTTGTCATCAAATTGGAAAAGTTAACAATTCAAGGTGACCGATTTTAATTAAATAATTGAAAACAAAATTAATTTTTACCAAAAATAATGTTAAAATTTTATTCATTTTTTTAAAAGCCATAAAAAATATGACTTTGGTCATAGAAATGGAATCCTATATTAGTAATTTAGTGAAAAGAATTGAGGATCTATACCTTTATTAATTTACTTAGAGAAGAGTTCATAATAAGACCTTAGCTTATGAGACTTGGGTTTCCAAAAAGTTTAAAATTTTAATGGAAAAAGAATGTGGAAAAAGAACATTCGATTTTATAATTTTTTTATCTTTACCTTTTAAAAAATGTTGAGATTTTGTTCTTTTTTTAAGAGCAATCGAAAATATGACTTTACGCATAGAAAAGAATCACACATTGGTTATTTAATGAAAATAATTGAGGATGTATGCATACATTAAGTTACTTGAAAAAGAGTTATGTATAATAGGGCCTTAGCCTATGGGCTTTTTAACCTTCCAAGAAGTTTAAAATTTTAATAGATTATTATTAAAAAAGTTTATATGGTTAAAAAGTTTATTGTAAACTATATCCGTCTTTATCTCATACCGTCAGATTGTTTTCCGGATTGATTCTAGTGTTTGCACATGTTCAGACAACATCAAACTGGAAACACTAACGGCTCAAGGTCATCGGGCCTATTTTAATTAAATAATTGAAATAAATTAATTTTTACCTAAATTAATGTGTAAAAAGATTATTCAATTTTATAATTATTTGATCTTTACCATTTAAAAAAAATGTTGAAATTTTATTCCATTTTTAAGAGCAATTGACAATGTGATTTTAGGAATAGAAAGGGAATCCCGCATTGGTTATTTAGTAAAAAGAATTGAAGATGTACGCCTATATCAAACTACTTGAAGAAGAGTTATGCATAATAAGGCACTAACTTATGGGTCTTTATCTTCTAAAAAGTTCAAACTTTCAATAGATCATTATTGAGAAAAAGTTTACTGTGAACTATATCTGTATTTATCTCACACCGTCAGATTATTTTCCAGATTGATTCCAGTGTTCGGATGCAACGCCCCAAATTTAAAAAGTATTATTCTATGGAACATATGAATATTTAAGAATTATAAGTTAAATTATAATTCAAAATACTTTTATCAACGGGTTGAGAATTTTAAACATTATTAATAATTCAAAAATAGCTTGTATGAGCTAATGTGATTTTATTATTAAAGAAAAAGAATGCAGAGAACGTTAGTATTCATAAATCATTAAATTTAAAATACTATAAGTTTTAATTTGTGGTTTTATATTTTAGAAGTATTATAATTGAATATTTTATTAAAGGTTCACGTGACTACTAAGAATTCATTAAATGAACACTGTTTAATATAACAAGCATTAATTCGACAGGTGAGTCGGGAAAAGAAAAGAAAAGGAATAAAATAAAATAAAATAAAAAATATAATTGGCGGCCACAAATTGGAAAAGTTGGGGGGCTACTGAGATATGTTAATGAGCATATTATAATGCATGCGATATGCACTCATTGAGAATGACGATAGAGAATTCGCACGAGTCGTTATTGGTGACGGTGTGATCCCTATATAGTTATACTGTATTTTGATTGATCGTCTAGTATACATTTCATTTGGGAGTAGCGTACCCCTGTGGATGTTGGGGGCTCAGCGGCCAGTTGACCGGCGGCCCACTGTTTGGGCATATATACTGGACGCAGTGTTGGAGGCCCGATAAGTTGATATGATTTCATTAGGCCATTCTTATGGATATTGGTAAGTCTTTAGCGACTGTCAAGGCATGGAAAGCCCTTGAAAACAAGGCATTGGCGCACTGATGATTAGCCTTATTGATAATGAGCTCATATAGCATACTATATAGAGAGATATGAGCCCTATCGTTTGATGGTATGTATAACTACCGTTGCATTTAAGTATCATATACACGTATAAATATGCAGCTACTTACTAAGCATTAGCTCATATAGTTTTGTATTGTAGGTGTGACACTGTAAGTAACGAAAAGTGGTGTCAACTTCAAAGTGAGCAGAGGACTGTGTATAAGAATCCTGACCGTGGGCATTAGGAGTCTACTATCAGAGGCACTCTAAAGGTTACGAATGCTCTTATCTTAAAATTATTAGTATTACCTTATAAAGGTAAAGTATTTTATAAAGACAGTCCTTAATCTTTTTTGCCCTTATTAATAAGTGATCGTTATTTATGATACGATAAATTTGGCTTTATTAGATTACTAGTATAGTAATATTAATAATTATTATTGTTATTATTATGATTATTATAAGCTATATATTTGAATACTTCAAAAATGAGTTATGTTTGCCCTAAATTATTTTTTGTCGAAAATATTATTTGAGAAAAATAATTTTCAAATGCCAAATTTTTTTTACATATTATAAGATTCAAAAATGTTATTTTCAGGGTAATATAGAAATAATTTAAGGGTGTTACTGTCACGAACGAAATTTTAACAATAGCGAAAGCCTTTAACGATTAAAAATTAATACAAATACAGTTCAAAATTTCGAGGCGCTTTCGCTGCGCACTCTTATAATTAAAGTCATCGCGGCCACCTATAACGAAACCCCGGCCACCCGCCAAAGTCTCGATTACATACACGTATTTTCTCTATCTTTGGGACGATCCGGACATAGAGCTGTTAAATCCAATACTTACAAAATTATAGAAGATGGGGGTGAGTACAAAAGTACCCAGTGAATGACAACATATATTGGCCCACGCAAAATAATACAGAAGAGGACATTTTTATGCACAAAAAAGGGTCATTCACAAAGATTCGATGATACAAAACCTAGACAAATAACTAGTTTAGCCTCTACCTGTAAGCCATACAATTCAATAATAGATCAGAATGGCCGAGACCACAGAGCAAGGCCATAATACCATAAAACAATTCAGATAGCAGAGCAAAACGGTTATATAGCGTCACTAGCGATGGCTAAGACCAAAGAACAATTATTTATCCAGAGCAATAGTGCACCGTCAATCACTAAAGGCCAAATACAATTAAAGAGAGATAGATCCAAGATACAAGGAGAATAACAGGGCCAAAGGATAAAAAAAGATAGAACCAATACATGTACTACTTACAAGATAGTCATGAGTTTCGTATAAAGATAAGGAAGAACTAAGACACGTGTTACTCACAAGAGAAGCATGATTTTCAAATAGAGAGAGAGTCCATACACGTGTTACTCACCTCAAATATTCCTTGAATAATTCCAAGTGGAAAATGCCTTTCAAGCCTTAAAATTCCTCAATTAAAGCTATTCATTAGGTTACAATCATTCTATATATGGTAAGGACCCATTTTTCTAGAGATAACTAGGTATTTTTGTGAGTTTTTGGGGTTATTCTTTATCTCACCATAGCAGTGGACGAATTTGGGTGCAAGGGAGGAGAGGTTGGGGTGTTGGCAATGCTTGGGAAACTTTAGGGACTAATAACCCTTGTTATAATAGTTGAAAATTAGCTAGTTTTAATAAAATTTGAGTTCCGTCGATGACGTTGCGACACGTGACACAATCTAAAGCCGTACACCTTGCGAGGCTGTGTGGCAAAATGAGGTTCACTCCTTTATTGCTCGAGATATTCTTGTACTTTGTGGTGTCTTGTGATTAAGTCATCTCACTTTGGTTGAGGTAGATTAAGGACCGAAATCCTTCTTTAGCTTTAATTGAATAAACATCTTGAAATTGTCTAGTGCAACGGAAGCAATTATTCCATCATCGTCAAATGTAGCTTAAATTTCACGGGATGTTACAGCTACATCGCAAATGTTTAGAAAATCATACCGGTCATCGAACTGAAAAAGCTAACTGTTCAAGGTCATCCGACCAATTTTAAGTAAATAATTAAAATAAATTAATTTTTATCTAAAATAACATGGAAAAAGAACATACCGTTTTAAAATTTTTTAATATTTATTGTTTAAAGAAGGTTGAAAATTTATTCCTTTTTTAATCGCCATTGAAAGTGTGACTTTAGGAATAGAAATAGAATCCCACATTACTTATTTGGTAAAAAGAATTGAGAACGTATGCCTATATTAAACTACTTGGAGAAGTGCTACACATAATAGATCCTTAAGTTATGAGAGTTTCTAAAAAATTCAAAATTTTAATAGATCATTATTGAAAATTTTTTTATTGTGAACTAGTAAACCGTATCCGTCTTTATTTCACACTGTCAGATTGTTTTCTTGATTGGTGCTAGTATTCGCAAATTTGCTTTAATGTTTTCCTTAGACTTTTTTAGATTATTTTTTTATCTTCATTAATGAAAGATAGTGCGTTATGTGTTATGGGTATCACCTATATTGTTTTTCTTTACACACATGTAAACGATCAAATATTATGGGCCTTAAGTTTCCAAAAAGTTTAAAATTTTAATAAATCATTATTGGGGAAAACAAAGCTTATTGGAAACTGGTGAGCCGTATCTGTCTTTATCTAACACCGTCGGATTGTTTTCTAGATTAGTTCAACTATTAGCCAATTCCTATTTTTCCAATTGACTTCATCATGACGGTTCACTTCATTAAATGCTAATTAAATTATGCTAACATATTAAAATATTTAGTCGTATAAAGTACATATTGTGAATAATTAGATATCATTAATACATATCACAAAAGTTTAAAAAAAAAAAAATCAAACCGGGCAATAAATAACATGCACATTTTGTAGAAAACTTAGCATTCACTCATAGATAATTTTATATAGATATTTCAAGGGTTTGGAAATTATAATCTGCGTTAAAGATGATCAAACAACAAATTTTATTATAAATATTATAATATATGTATTATCATTTATTATTTATTCTAACTATATTTATTAGATGTAACATATTTTCCCGTGCATTATATACTAGCACCTAATACAAGCTCCAAATATTTTCTTCAATATTTTTCTTTGTTTTTTTTGTGGAGACCATTTTTTATCTTCATTAATAAAAGATATCCTATTACGGGTAGTATCTTTATTGTTTTTTTTGAAAGATATATTGCTTTTCTTTACACACATATAAACGATAAAATATTATAGTTTAAATTGTTTTTATACAATCATGTTTAATCTGCTTGAATTGCTTATATTATCTGATATTATCATCCAGTGTGTTCCTATTACGGGTAGCACCTATATTGTTTTTCTTTACACACACATAAATAATCAAATATTATAGTTTAAATCTTTTTTATGCAATCATGTTTAATCTTTTTGAATTACTTATTTTATCTGGTATTATCATCTCGTGCAACGCACGAGTGAAATAACAAGTATGTTTTTTTTAAGACAATTTTATTGGAAAAGGATTGTTTGAAGGCTTTTAAGAAAATGAGGAAGGATAGGACACGGGCCGCTACTAGATTTAACCAGAGAATTAAGGAAAACTGGGTCCAATCTGGAGATTTGGTTCTCAAAAAAACGGCAGTAGCAGGACATTACACTTGAAAATTGGGTGAAAACTAGGATGGTCCATATAAAGTGATCCGTGAAGTAAGAAAAGGATCGTACAGTTTAAGAATAATGGAAGGCAAAGCGTTACCCCAACCCTAGGAATGTGGCAAATTTAAAGATTTATTATGCCTCATGAAGCAATATATTTTATATATTTTATACGATCACTCTTAATTTACGTGTTTAACTAACTTGGTTAAGATTACTGAAATTGCAGAATTCATCATGAGTGAAAAGAAAACTCAAGAAAAAATAGAGCAACAATGCTACACGGAATCAATGGTATTTCTTTATTTAAGTCGCGATATTTTTGCTTGTTTATCGTTTCTCCTAATAATATTTCTAACTGCCACCACAGGGCCAAAAGAAGGAATAGAGGGCTTACGCTCATATATAGGAAAGCGTAGGAATGACGATGACTAAATAAGTAAATGACTGAGAAGAGGAAATGAGAAATAGAAAGATAAAAATAGAATAGAAAAATTTGCTATACTATGCTTCTGTTAATTTCGTACTATTGTTTTAGATATTTCGATTATGTTAATTCCGTATCTCTGTTCAGTTTTTCCCAGTAATTGACATTGTTTTTATGTTCAATTTTATGATGGTAGATGTGAGTGTCATATTCCATTTTGAAGTATTTCATACTATTTTGAAAATCTCATTTGAACACGATTACTAATATGTTCGCCCAGAACGCAATATAAGGCGTTCGCCTAGAACGCAAACTAAGATGTTCACCCAGAACGTGATTACTATGACATTCGCCCAGAATGCAAACTAAGACGTTCTCTTAGAACGTGGTTACTAAGACGTTTGCCCAGAATGCAATATAAGACGTTCACCCAGAATGCAAACTAAAATGTTCGCCAAGAACACAAACTAAAATGTTCACCCAGAATGTAAACTAGGACATTCCATAAGAACGTAAACTAGGATGTTTGTCCAAAATGCGATTATTAAGACGTTCGGCCAGAATGCAATATAAGATCTTTGTATAGAACGCTATTATAGGACGTTTATCCAGAGTGCATTCCTAAGATTGGTTAATTTGTGACACTGCCTTAAGGGATCGCTAAATAAGAATGTAGTAAACTAACACTTTAGTAAGAGAGCTTTATTGTAGTCAATCATGTCACTTGATAATAGTTCGATAGTTAAGAGGTACACGTTGGAATATTGAGGTGAAGAATGTTGTTCATCAGGCAAGTAGAAACGTAAAGATAGTTAGACAAAAAACAGCTCGAGTGACTACGAATAATGTGACAATCAGTAATGAATAATATGACAAAATCAGTAAAGGTACGGTAGACCAGATGACTACGCATGGTTGTGACGAAATCAATAAAAACAAAAGTTATGTGCTCATTGTAAAAACTTAACCTGAACAGACAGTTTAATCAGAGTCTTTCATGACTTCAAGTATTTCTTCTTCTACTTCTTCATTGCTGGAAAAATCATCGTCTCCATGTGAATATGGAATCCTATAAGAATAAGTGGTGTCCTCCTGCTCTTCTAACCATTCTTTCGCTGCCCTCAAGCCGCTTCTGTGCCCTACAGCCATGCAGGTATCCTTTATACTTTTGAATTCAGCAGATTGTTTAAAATCGCGAACTGCTTTTACGGGAAGGGCTTGGTGCCAATTAGCGATAACTTGCCTTTTCTTGGTAAGAACATCTTCTGTGTTAGAGAGTTCCTAGATCCTTGCAGCGATTGCTTGATCTTTTTCAGTAATCATGGCATCCTTCATTGCTAAAAGTTTATCTTTACTTTACAAAGATGCCTCTCTCTCAGCAACCCATAGGGTAGCCTCGTTTAAGGAATGCCAAAGAAACTCTTGGGCAGCGATGGCAGATTCTTGCTTAGCTTTGACTTCCTCATATTTAGAGGTCATCCCGTCTAGTGCAGCCCTTGCAGCAGCAAGATGCATCTCGTGAGTTTTAAGAGTCTTATTTGCTTACGATAAGATTGGTGGAGTTTCTGCTTCTCCACGCAAAATTTCCCATGTTGCTTTGCTAGCAATTTACAATGACCTCCACATAGTTCTTTACTCTACCATACGGCGGATAAAACCTATAATCAACAAAGACGTCAGAACAATGATAATTAAAGAAATGTGACAAAGAAAACAGATGCTAAAAGATACGGTAAATAAAATGAGAGATAAGGCATAAAAAGTTAAGGCCAAAAGATACTTCTTTTTCCAAGTCTGGATTACCTTGGACATCCATGAACTTGTCATAAGGCGGGCAGGGGCGATGTGAAAAGAAGTATCCAAAGGAACATCCAAGTTGATAGAAGGAGGAAAATTAGAAGAGGCAACAGATTTGCCCTTCCGCTTGAGAGACACCTCATCTAATTCTGGAACATCCATGTTAACAACGGGAATCGGAGTAGAAGCGGTAGTTGGAATGGAAGGAGCAGTCGTAGACCCAGCCAAAGTAACCAAAGAAGGGGGCAAATCGCTGGCCAAGGGAGGAACTACCAATGGACAAATAAAGATTGTCATCATTTCCATTATGGACAAGGGTATGAAAAATGCAGGATGCATATTATGAATATCTTCTAGAGAAAGAGAATTAGGAAAAAGGGTACCTAGGTGTATTTGATTAGTAGTGGAGGTGGAAGAGTTATGAATGTAAGGTGGAGAAGAAGAGATGGGAGTTTGTTGATTGTCAAAGGAGTGATCTCCAGGCGGTAGATGCCGATCGCTGTTGGAGAAATTTTGAGAAGGTGGCTGGTGATCATAAGAAGGACGATTCTCAGAGACCATCCTCTCACGGAAAGAAGTTGCAGTAGATTCACGGTTGTCCCTAGCAGATGGTTGAGTTGAAGATTGGGTGACTGAAGATTGAGCAGCTGAAGCCTCTTGATGATCCCTCTTTTTGAAACGTTTCTCTTTCCTTTAATTTGCGCCACTATTTGGGCGATATAGGCATTGTTGAACCCTTCTGACTCATAACTGCAGGGAAATTTATATATAAACATAAAGTATTAGAAATAAGAAAAAAAGATAGTTTTGAACAACTATGATGCAAGAAATTAGAGATCTTACAAAGGGGTTGTCTGAGAATCCACAGTCACGATATTCCTAATTTCCTATCGTGCAATAGCTCACTGGCCTTCTCTGTGCAAGGTATAGCTGTTAAAGCTTTTATGGAGGCTTTATCGGATTTAGATAATGTAAGAGAGGCATTAAAAGATTGAAAGAAAGGTGATCGCCAGGTTTTTATAAAATCAGAATTTTGGCCTTCTGGAGGTTTTACAAAGAAGAATCTCCTACTCCATCCACTAACTGATTCAGGATTACCTGGCAAATTTAGTCTAGAATCTTTGAGCTGCCTAGTGGCTAAGATGACACAACTATCACTATTTTTGGCTTTCCTTAGCACAAAGTAATACCCAAAAACAACAATAGAGGGAGTGCTATTATTTTTTAAGCATATTATGAGATACATGTTGATACACCGCCATGTATTCGGACATATTTGACATGCGGCAAGTTGAGTGACAAATAACAAATATGAAATAAAGGGATGAACGGGAAATCTTAGGTCCCTTTTGATCCAATCTGAATAAATCATGATCTCAGGATCACGAGTCGGCCTATCATTTCTTCTTTTTCAGGGATGCAATAAGTGACAGGTGAAGCTGGGTCAGAGGAGGGAAGACAGTATTTAGCAGGAGGTGAACGAAAAGAAGGAAGATAATATCTAGACATAAGTCTATCTAGGTTAAATTTCTTGGAGTCATAAAAAAGGCTTGTATCTGCGGGAAAATCCCTAATAGGCCTCTCTTCAACCGGGGGTGCAGAAGAAGAAACTTCTACAGGAGATGCAGAGGAAGAAGTTTCGACATTTTTCTTTCTTTTGCGAGACCTATCACTAGAAGGTTTTTTGGCAGCTCTCTTGGTGGTCATACTAATTAAAAGGGGTGGAGGACAAGTTATCTCAACTCTCAAAAATAAAGGTGAAGAAGATGAATAGTCAAAAGAAAAAAACCCTAGAAAAAAACCTGAAAAAATAAAAGAAAACAAGAATTCGCAGCCCAGACTATAGAATCATAAGCAATAATATTTCAAATAACAATTATAAATTCCTATTGAGAGCATATACATAAAAGAATTAAATCCTTTGCAAGATCATTGCGCAAGTTTGAAAAATTAGGGTTTACCAGAAGAACTTAAAGAGGTGAAATCTGAACCAATGGGGGCTGGTGATTCGTGTTCTAACTTCTAAGACAGGAGGTAATCTAGGAATGCTGGGTCTCTAGAGAATAAGTCGAATATTGAAATTTCGTCGCTCGTGCTAGAAGAGGGGTCGAAAGAAGACATTGAAAATCAGAATATAAAAGGAAGAAGTTTTCAGACTCTTGGTCTCTGTGCCCGGGAAAGGATTTCAAAGTAAGGGTAATCTCGTCATTAGAATCTTACAACAAAGGGTAAGTTTGGCAGTAAATCATTGAAAAAGAAAAAGAATTTGAAAAATTTAATGAAAAGAGATCGAACAAGAAGACTTTTATATTGATTGATACTCTCTTCAAAAATACTAAAAGCATTTTTAATGAGAGTGAAGGGGCTTATGATTATAGAATCGTTAATCAGTATTTTAGTACAAGAACTCATCTACAGAATACATAAGAAAATGATACGAATCACTAAAGTGACGATAATAATAACGGATAGCAAGCCGATTAAGAGGTTTAGATGATTAGTTAATTCGCGATTAGAGACCAAAAACGATAAACACCCATAACAACCCATTCCTATAAATACCCCACCCTTGTACCATTTTTAAACTAACTTTTCTATTCTTTCATATTTTTCATCTGAAAACCATCAAGAGCTTTATTTTCTCTCGACAAAGCTCAAAACTCATTTCAGGTGTTTCAACTTGAATCAACTTGATTTAATATTTGAATCAGAATATACATGCACATATTCAAGAGGAGCAATTTCCCAAGAAGAGGAAATTTCTTCAAAATCCATCAAACCCAGCACCATGATTAACAATCTCCAAATCTTGGAAATGGTTTTACATACAATATCATCCTTTTTGTGCTCGTGCATAGAGATATAGATACGGATCGTATCATATGAAGAAGAATTAATGAGGTAATAGTCACCAAACGACATGAAACCATCATCAGCTAATAATGGATAAAAACCCCTTGATTTCAAAACCGGATGACAAAAAATCTCACTGGACTTACTTATCCCACACTTCAAATGCCATTGCTTAGCTTAACATGTGCATAGAGGTGGCATAAGATATTAATTAGGAGCTGAAAATTTGATTAAACATAATACAAAGTATTCATATTAGTTAAATACTTCGAGTCCATCTTCACTGGAGATTTAATATGTGAAATTCTAAAAAAAGATAAAATGCTGAATTATATAGTCAGCATAATTTTTTTATTATTAATTTTTTTTTTTTTAACAAAGAGTCGGCTTTATTAAAACGTCCATATCCAGATAAATATAAAGCCAAGATAAAACGTAAAACTTCTAAAGCTCCATATGTTACTTAAAATAAGAATCTAGCACAGAAATATATGCAATACAAAAAAGAAACCAATAAAATTTCTAAAATAAGCACAAAAATATCTTCTAAAATTCACAGACTCTAAAGAAGACCATAATATGTCCGTGCGACATATAAAATCCATTCTTGGTTAGCGCTAAAAAGCTAAACAAGAAACAAACGCTCCGCAAAATCGAACAAAGATTTTACATTCACAACTCGGTCATAATTACAGTTTATATGTAATAAATTTGCAAAGATACCAAGATATACAAAATTTATGCCAAGAAAGAATTGGGATGATCATAAATTATCAACTTCCATAATAACAAAAAGAAGGTTCAAATAATCTCATTACAATTACAGTAAATACTAATCATAAATTCAAATAAATTGATATAGGAATATCCAAGAAAATCAAGGATTCACAGTTAGCAGAGGTTAATGTTAAAAATTTTTGCAACATTATTGATATATCTCATCAATGACACCCCTTTTAAAACTCAATCCAGACAGTAGAGGATGCTTGCATTCCAGATGTTCCATTATAGACATTCTGAAAAGAATTGCCAACGATCAGTGAATTTAAGGAGAATGGATTTATTATGCAAAAAGAAGGGTAATCGAATAGGACGTTAAAATGAGCGGCTAAAAATCACAGCCTTGTCAACGAACACAAACTCCAGTGATTTCCCTCCCCGTTCGCCGTACAACGTGCCTTAGTATGCCAATCGATGTGTTTCAGATTGACATCCCTAATCATCAAAATCGGCGCCATTTGCAATAGTTGAAGTCGACTGTACCGGGTAACTGTGCGATGGCTGAAATTTGATGTGTAATAGAGGGCACTCAATCGAATACCAGTTGGATAAATACTCAAGCAGTCAAACCAAGTAGTTGAAACTGGAATCCAGAACCATAAAAGGAATAGAATTCCTTTGTAAGGACGATTCTGCAAATCGTAGAAAATAATTGACTCTACCATGATTGGGCGTTATCTGTGGGAGATTTGAAATTGGCGAAATTGGATAACAATTTACAGCCCGGATGTAAGGAAGTGAATGACGGATATTAATGGATTTCACTTCAAAATTCCATCGCGCAGGTGTTTGATTCTCACTGAACACTTACAAAATTGCAACAATTTAGCGTTAACTGATAACTTTTCTTGACACCACAAATTAACCAATTGATGTGCAGACAGTTTGTTTTTCCATACAATAATCAAGCGGGCATGTATGTTTACTATGGCCAAAAAGGAAAAATACAAGTACAAAGGAAGGAACATCTTGCTACACATACATATATAGGGCTCACTACAGTCATTTACTGTTGTTTATCTTGTTGAGTTCCTGAAGTCTCTCCCCCATTCTTTGGCTTTGCTGGGGCAATTTTGGCAGGGGTCGACCGCTCTGATTGAGAGAACTGAATCAAGATTTGCATAAGCACTGTCACAACTGCTAATGCGACTGCTGAAAAAGTGAGACCTTTCCATGAGGAGAGAAGTGACGACCACTGGAAAAGTTTTATGGCACCCAAAATGAGTAGAATTGCCCAAGAAACGACAACCTGTTATTGCAAAAAGGCAAACCATTATTATTATTATTTCTTAACATACTACCCATCCACACCAAAATGAACGAAATGCATGTTTGGCTAAGCTTAAAGAATTTTGTTCCAATACTCCATATTTTAAACGAATACATATAGAGTCCATCAAACAAGCTACATATTTCCAACTTTCTACAATAAAAGATTATTTGTTTCAAAACTAACTTGTTCACTTGTAAGTTCTTTAAGCTTAGCCACACACGTGAACATTTAATGCACCTACCAATAGGGACTTCACTGGCCGGCCTATGTCTTGCAATTCTTCACCAAAGGAATCCTCAGCAACATGCCTGTCCAGTAATTTGTCCTGGTTTACCAGAAAGTAAACAGAAAAATAAATCAGAAATTACTCTCAATCAGAGAGAATTTTCATATTCATTAGATAGAATCCTTCTACAATAGCATAGTTTCCAAAATAAGCAAGACAGAAAGAAATCACAAGTGTGCACCTTGGCCACAAATGCATCCCTACACCATTGAGCAACAGCATCATCTGTTTCAGGCAAGTCCTTCATCATGTGTCTCTTAAGGTGCACATGCACCTGCACAATAACAAATTATCAACATTTAAACATTGGAAGTAAAACAGCATCCGGTGGTATCATTTTGTGATAGTGTGCAGATTCATTTAGCTGCCAATGCCTGCATTAAATTCTTTAATAATTTCCCGTTGTCTAATATGCGCTTTGCAACTATTGCATTAATGATTCTGATCAAATCCAACCCAACATGAAGACCTAACCACACTTGACTGTGTTTATATTTCTTTTCTTTTTTCATTTTTCTTTTTGGCTGTCTATAAGATGCACATAAATGTATAAAAGCTCTCTACCACTTTCTCCTATTTATAATTAAGTAGACAGCTTCTTACATTCAGCTCATTTTGAACTTATTTGCTCCTCCAACAAAACACAGTAACAATATTAAATGATGTCAAGCATATTAAGGCCTTGTACATTTTTTCCGCTCACAAATCACTTTTAAACTCAGTTCCACCATACATTCTCCCAATAAAATAATCTTGCATAAGTGTATAATGTTTCCTTCCTAACCACGCATTCCTCAAAAATCAATTCTCAAGAAATCATAGGAGTTAAATTATGCACAAATACTCCTATTGTGCGTAGATAAGAAGAGTTCCATAACTGGATTTGCACAGATAGATAGCTCCAAAATTTTTCTTAAGAACACAACGTGAGGCGGTCATGCAGTACCTCCAGGCTACATTCGTTGACATCATATAAGCGAATTTAGCAAAAGAGAATGAAACTATCAAATCTTGCAGCTTACCACAGAAGGCTGCCCCTTGAAGAGTCTTATCATGGTAGGTGCAGGAGAAGTTTTGGGAATAGCAACAGTTACATCATAAATGGCAGGAACAAATGTGCGCAGATGACTTACTGCTGTAACAAAACCCTGGAAACAACAAGAGATCTTATTGGACATGAAGACTGTACAAACATGGAGAACAAAAGATCGTCCTCAAGTCAATGCCAAAAGTACACAAGTAGGCCCATGTATAGTAACTACAAATGCAGAAAATGAATTATGCAATAGCAGTATCAGAGAGGTTGCAGTATGTCATAACTTACTGTCTAGAGCAAAAAGTTTAGCGTATACGCTATTTATTAGGGTCAAAAGGAAGCACTTATTATTATGAAAGAACAAAAAACAGAACGTAGAATGTATAGTGATTTTAAAAAAAAAAAAAAAAAAAAGAAAAAAAAGGTGAACCTAAAGAAAGACATGCATGGAAAATAGAAAAAGTGGAGGAGGGAAGTCTCTCTTTCAAGCAATAGAACAGGGGAAAAAAAAAAAGAAAAGAAACTAATTCCCATTACAATAGCAGGTGAACTAGTGAACCTTCGTACGAGGAATCAAAACATTCCTTGGAATGGGCAGCCCAGTTGAAGTAGCATATTCTTGAGCAGCCAAAAGCTTTGCCTGAGTAAATCGTGTACCCTCCACAAAAAGAGCCAACCAAAAGGGCCGAGGGAAATCCTTTAGTCGTTGAAGACCTGCCTGCAATGGATATCCATGAAAGTTGAAGATAGATCAACCAAATCAGCTCAATAAATAAAAAACAGAGAGAAAAGCACATAACAGAAGAATGACGTCTGGTATGAACATTCACGTGCATAATAACAGACGTGTCATTTTAGACTTCTCTGAAATCATAGCAGAAGAAAGCCTTAAAGATTGGGAACTGGAACAGGATTAGCCTTTCCAAGGAAAATAGAAAAAGATGCCTGCTATGAACTTCCACGTGCATAATGAACAACAAAAAGTTCAACCTCAAAAATACCTTTAAAGTGATTTCGTCCTTTGCCCAGCTTCTTTCAAGGAAGAGATACTCCGAAAACCACATGGACCATCCTATCACCTGCATTTATAGGATGCAACAGCATGCTTGTTAATATGTGCTGCATGTCTTATTCAGTACCTTTAGTAAAACGGTGGATTTAGAAAATGTTAAGGACCATGATAAAGAAACAGAAAACAGCATGGGCTTAACTCGTCTGCTGCTATATATGAATGCTTGTTAGACATTTTCAGCAATGGGAGAGTAGAAAAAACTGAAAAGTGTGATTGTCAACACCTTCAAAAGGATATCATCCAGGGACAGTAATAAAACAGCCAAGAAAACATCCACCCATAACTTACAGTTGTTTCATGACAAAACCCGGGCCAACTGTCAAGAACATTTCTTGTCTATTACCTTATCTAATTTAAACATCAAAGTAAATTCAATTCAGCCACAGAACAGAAAACTTTATTTGATGCATGAAGTGTTGTCAAAGCGTAGGCAACATCTTTTATTTTAAAATTTAAAAAAAAAAAAGAAAAAGAAAAAGAAAAAAAGGGATAGGAAACATCAAAAAAGGCATATTTATTCAGTGTCATGCATAACAGATATGCATGCTGAAAGGAGAAAGGTTAGGGGTCAGAAATATATCAGAGATCAATAATCAAATAGAAAATCCACTCTGTGACAACTTAAAAGCTAGAATGTAGATTTGAGATAAAACCAAAAGCTTATTTAGTACTTTGAAACAAGAATGGACACAAAATACTTACCAGACAGAGGTTGTAGTTACTCCGTCCCACATATATAGGCTTATTTTTCCTTTTTTGGATGTCTCATAGGCTTGTCTCTTCATTGAGAAGTCTAATTTACATTATTTCACTAATTAACCCCTATTTAATACTTAGTTATAACTATCAATTTTAAATTGTACTTGTTAAATAAGGGTTAAGTAGGAACAACGGTTTACACAATGTATGTTTCCAATATCATTCTTAATCTTTGTGAAAATTGAAAAGAGAAATAAGCCTATAAAAAGGGGACGGAGGGCGTATATTTCATTACAGGAAACAGCTCCAACTGTCAATAACATTTCTTGTCTATATCTTATTCTAATATCATCAAAATAAATTCAAGATAGCCCCGATAGAGAACTTAACGTGATACGTAACGTGGAAATCCAAACCATGAAGACTTAGGGTCCGTCTGATACAGATTTTTTGGAAAATCACAATTGAAAATTTGACCATTGTTTGGGAGCACTGGAGTCCTCTTGTCAGAAAAAACTAATTGAAAAAAAATGGATAGGCTAATCACACCAAGCCTAAATGCCTGCACTTTCCCAATTTATCCTTGTCATTCATGAAAATCTTATGCCACTATTATTTTAGAAGGGTAAACTGGTCTTCATCAAAAGAAAGAAGAGTGCATACAGTGCAGTTGGTGGGGCTCTACGTGTGTATGATTCCATACAAATTTTGACATCTAATGGGAGGATTTTGCATTAAATTCAGCAAAAATCTGTACCAGACACACGCTTAATGGCTAAAAGGCAAATTAGAGATAAAACTAATGCTTATTTAGTACTTTGAAACACGAAAATACTTACCGGAAGGAGCTTTGATGATTTTTTCATAACGGCTAAAGCACTACCAAGGCAACCTGATCGCTGCCATAAGAAGATCCAAGGATCAATCAGAAGAATCCAACATGGAAATAGCAATGCCATAAACAAATTTCAAATCAAGCTAAACCAACGATACTGTACAATATCAGTCTTGCTGCTTTCTTTGTCTTTCTAAGGATATCACATAAAGAGTCATTTTTTGTAGACCAATTTTTTTTCGATGCATATTTGCATGAGAAAAACAAGAAACCATATTAAGAAACAGTTCAATCAATCGCACAATTATACTTTTACTCGCAATGGCCATTCCCCCCCCTCCCCGCCCCCAAATTCATTCATGGGGGAAAATATTGCCAGAAAAGATCTACAGAAATCGTATTTTGATTTAAAAAAATTAAGAAAAACGGGCATACACACACTGACAGAACTGTGACAAGTATCATAGCCTGAAGAATAGAATGACCATTTTTCATACTGAAGAAAGATGTTGAAATTTTGATTCCGAATCCACAAAAAGCAAGTGCTGTTACTGGATATATATATATATATATATATATGTAACACTTAATCCAGAAACAAGCCAAACAGTAAAAATGCATCTCCTGTGGCATGCCAGTCCCTTAAGGTTTTAGTGCTACTAATGATCTTCGTTAACTCAGCGTTTTAATAGTATATACTAAGAGGAAAAATAATGTAGAACTTCTGCAAATTATAAGCCCAACCTAAATTAAGTTCCCACGCCTAAACAAGATCTTGTTGTGGTTTAACTAACATCACAAATGGTATGATAATGATTCTTCCCTGCCATTGGCCCACTGCCACTCAGAACCATAAAATTAGCCCCCGTAAGCATTCTATTTCTATCTTGAAACAGAAAACAGAAAAACAAACACTATCTACATATTTCAGGAGTCCCTCATGTAGTCACAAATCTTCACCACTCAATTCCACTAATTTTATTTCTATTTTGATAGAAATAGGATGCTAACAGCGGCTTAGGGATTAGATTACTGTTGGAAGACAATAATTTTAGTTTTAATTGAAAGGAATTACCAGCATTGCTGCAGCAATCCTAGTACTTCAACGACTTACCCCTGAATACATCTTTCTAGTTAGTTCAAACATTATTAATTGGTATGTCATCTCAGTTATTTAAGAATTTTGTTTATTGAAATTGCCAAAGAGCATTTCAAATGCAACACTTGATGAGTAGTTGTGTACAACAGGAAACTTCAATATTGTGACATGTGTATAAAGTAACATGGACCAGTGCCTGAGACTGCATGATACAATTATGAATCCAGTTTATTTCTAGCACAATCAGTCCTATATGTGCATGTGTAAATGCAAAGCTGCACAGAAGATATAAAGAATACTGACCTGAGCCAAAACCCATCCTACAAGCCAATCAATGTCACTTCTGTGATTACACATCACGAGGGCATGTTCTTTACCTACAAAGATTACCATCAAGATTCAATAATTCTCCAGTTAGACATACAAGTCACTTCATCCTTTCCCAGGCAAGAAGTAAGATGATTTCCAGAGGCACAGGTTCTAGCCTTACCCAACAATTTAAATGTCTCAGAATCTGTGTATAGTTGGATCTGCAATCAGAAGAGCCAGAATGAAAGATGGGACTGTCAGATGATTCAGAAGAAAGTAATGATTTCCAAATTAAAAGATATGTGACCTGTTCTTACGGTGCTAGAACTAACAAAAATGACACATCTGTCAATATGACATCAATAAACATTAAATTAAACAATTTGCATTAAGACATTTGAAGACTTTGAAGTCGGTATTTCTGGCTAATGAACTGTAGTCACACGATCCAAGTTCAATGTGAAAAATAAATAGGTTGACGATATAGAATCACAACAGAAAACAATCTCATAAATAGCTCCTTTACATATAGACAAATAAATGCTAACAACCCCATATATTGAATACAAGCACAAAACTTAGCATCGATATTCGTTCAGAACCACCATGCACCCAGATCAAAGGACATACTAACGAGATCATACCATGTCTTTGCCAGAAGATATTTAGAAAACTAAGGGAGAAGCTTCATGAGCCAAAATTACATCATGATAAACATAAATTTTACTCATTAATTAAGAATTAAATTACTATCTCATGTAGCTTATCATCATTACTTTGGCAAGTCTTTAACTAATAAAATAAACAAACCCACGTGGAGGTCATAAAAGTAAAGGCCAAGATATTTTTTGTCACCCAAGTGATGTTCTTGGCCAGGTAAATCAGGCCAGAATCATAAGCCTTTTGAGTAAATAATTTTTGATATTTAGATCTGACTTTTTCTCACATTTGCACTTGATTATAAGGCCACCCATCAATTTCCAGAAAAACATGAGATCTTAGAAATAGTTACAAAGGATCAATCACTTAATCAGCATGAGAGTTCTTATTTTAGTGATTGAAATTCCCAGGTGAATCAACAGCCCCTCCAATGCAGAAATAAACTAACTTCATTCATTATCGTGGACATTTTGCATTCGGTTGTTATAATCCAAGTTTCAACTATAAATTTGGTCTGCATAACAAAGTGGAGGCTGCATAGAAGTGTAGGTGCTTCCATTTCACTTACTAGCACCTAAGCATACAAGCTCCGAAGATTTCTTTGTTATCTGCTTTGTCATCTCATTAAGATTATAAAAATGGATACATATTCTTTTAACTGAATAGAAAACTGAAGTGAGACAAAATTAAAGTTTATTCTCCTACTAAAACCTCAAAATGTTCAGATATTGTAATCTAAAAGAGGATGTGAAATAGCAAAAGCGCAACAGGTAAAGAAATGACTAAATGACGTGGACTGCTTCAATACTACAAAAGAGACAGTCTGCAGTGTGACAATTTATATTCACTAAAATTTCATGTTCAGGTCCACCAAAGCATCACAGCTAAAGAAACACTGAATACATCGCACTTGTGTGCTTGGTTAACAGGCACACCAAGGTGCATATGCCAATAAATAGCTTTTCCTTCTTCGTTTTTTCCCCCTCCAATTAGACTCTGGAACATACTCTCCACACTGATCACGAGCATGCTTCCAAAAATAAACTAACAAAGAGGAGAAAATTCCACAGTTTTAATCACAAAAGCAGAAGTTCCATTTCATTGAAACACTTCATTGGACAAACCGTAATCTGTTAATCAATAACGTCCTCACAGTGTTCTCTTTTCCAGGGAAATGGCTGTTTATGCTTATATTGTATTCAAAATTTCAATTTGCAACACCAGAAACTAACAATTTTGCAAATTGTCAGCTCTAGTGGTTTTTCACGCAGGACAAAAACTCATTTAGAAAACACAAACAAATAAGCTAACAATGCATTCAAATAATGATAGAGTAAATAAAAATTGATAAGAAGCTTTCAATTTCTTCACCTTAACTCCAGCCCACCAATCAACAAGCCAAACAAGTTCCAGCCACAAAAGCTCTGCCACAGCCCTATTTATCCTCCTGTAAGTGTTCTTCGACAATGGTCGTATTAGCACGAAACATATTGCCTGAAGAATCCACCCAAAAAATTCGTCACATTTTTTTAAAATTCAGAAGCACTTAATGCCCAACTTAAAAATAGAAAAATCAAAATCCAGAAACCCTAGAAAATCATGTAGCAAATCAGCGAGGGTTAGAGAAAACCCATTAATTAGCTTTTAATTGGCTCAACTAAGCGAAACCCACATCAGAGCAACTTCACACATTTTACTCTTTAATCACCTAAATGGTTTTGGAGTAATATCAATATGCTAAACCGCAACCTGAATCAAATTGACGACGAGGCCAGACAGGAAAAAGAGAACACCCAACGGCACAATAACAGCTGCCGCTGCGATCGCCATATAGCCTCGAAATCCCCCAATTTCGGATCAGGAATTTGTATGTATCGGTGTGTAAAGAGAGAAAATGAGTATATATATAATCGCGAATTTGTTTGATAATTAATTTCCCTTACTCAATAAAGGAGAGCAGAGAAAGTAGAGCTGTAATAAAGGAATGGAGAAATCTGGGAAAATGTGAAATCGAAATAATTCCAAAGATTTATAGCTGATACATGGAATTGAAGGGGGGTTACTATCAAATGGTAATAATCATCCCACTGTAATTCTTTTAGTTACACCACATTTTAATTGCACAATATATCTTTAACTTTGTTGATTTTTGTAATTATGATCTGTTATATTTATATTCATTTGTTAGCATACATATACCATTATGCGGTGTGTTCCGATCATAAGAATAAAAAGAGGAGGAGAATGGGAGTAGAAAAATGATAATTATGAAGAAGAAGAGAATAATAATGAGTGATGAAGAAAAGAATAATAATGAGTGATGAAGAAAGGGAAAGAAGGACATACACGTATATGTACGTCTTTTGGAACACATAGGGGATAAAAAAACACTTTGTTTGGTAAATATTTATAAAAAAAAAAGAGTTTATAAATAGATTTAAATTTCAAATTCTGTATAAGTGTTGAGATTTGATTGTGCTATACAAAAATAATAATTAAAATGACATAAAAGTTCACATCACATCAAATATGCAGTTAAATATAGTATTAACATGTGTCTAAAATTTAAAATTTAAATTGGTTGACAAATGAAGCTGATTTTAAACATTTACCAAGCATAGTGAAAACACCCCTCACAATTAGCGATAAAAATTTTTCATTATTTGAAATTTCTAAATCCTAGTAGCTATCAAATATTATATTTGAGACAACAAAATTACTTGTCAATATCCAAATAGTTCTAAATAAGATAAACAATAAATATAAAACTTTCAAATTATTTCAACTACATCAACAACAAAATTAGATAAAAATCGTGATTGAATAGACTGTCTCTTAATTAATTGAAAGTTGAAAAATAATAGGGGACATAAGTGAAATTTTAAGGAAAATTAAAGATTTTCGTTATTATAAATAAAATGTAATGTAGTTCCCAAAACATGTATAACTCCCCATCATCAAAATGCAAAAATTAAAATTAAAAACAGCAATTTAAACCATAGGTCCCCAAATTGTCAACTTTCACGCAATTTTGTCTTCATTTTTTTCCTACAAGATCCCCAAATCTTTCGTTTATTGTTGAATTTTGTCCCTAGAAATGGTCTTAATCCATTTTTGCTGTTAACCTCTTCTAAAATGACACTTTTATAACTTTACAAAGGGAACTTCATAAAAGGTCTCCATTATTTGTAAAAAGTAACAATTTCATTCTTAACTTTTGTTTTCAAGGGTGTAAGTCCCCAACATCTCAAAATATGCACAAAAAGTCACTATTAGACAATTTTAATCCATTTTCATATTTATGTGCTTATAAAATAACCATTTTACCCTCAATGAAATAAAAGAAAATTAATACAAAAACCTTTCAAAAAATTCAAAAGATTTAAAATGAAAAAAATGAGTGACCATGCTACTTTCTCCAACTAGTTTGTAATACTCTCGAATAACATTTCTGTATTACTTGAGAAATGACTTTTTTGAATATTGTAATACATAAAAATTTTTGATAAATAATAAACTAGTTGAGTCAAAATAATTTTCCCAAAGAATAATTTAAAGAATATAGAATTTATCTTCAAAGTGTTAGAATATATTTGTAAGATAATTTAATAAAGACGTATTTGCTCAACCATGAATAAGCTTAGCTTCTTAATAAGGGCAGTGAAAATTGATAACTGTCTTTATTAAATACTTTATTTTTATAAGGTAATACTAATTATTTTAATATAAAAATATTCCTAACCTTTAGGGTGCCTCTGGTTTTAGACCTTTAATGCCCTGATCAGGATTCCATACACAGTCCTCTGCTTAACTTAAAGTTGTCACCATTCTTCATTACTTGCATTTCACACCTACAAATTAGGGGTGGGCGTCGAAACCGGCAAACCGATAAACCAAACCGACCCAAACACGTTCAGGCTAGTTCAGTTCAGTTCAGTTTTTGGACATACAGGTTGGTCTGCGGTTTCTAGGTGTCTGAAACGAGCCAGTTTGGTTTGGTCTGGTTAGCGGGTTTGGTCGTCCAAACCGGTCAAACTTGATTTGAACCGAACCCGGTTCAGTTAAACCGGTTTAAACCGAAAAAATCAAATTATTATTATTTTTTATTTGTTTTTTTTTCTTGAAAACATTTTCAGAAACACTCTAGAGTCCATCCAGCCTTATTTCACAAATCAAAATACAACTTTCTTTCTCCACCTTACAAATTACAATTCAAAGTCAGTCCTAAGAACCATTTTCAAAAAAAAAAAAAAAAAGAATCAGTCCCAAGAACCATAACTTTGTTCCTTTCTTGCTGCATATGCTGCTGGCCTGCTACTCCTGCCTTTTTCACCACCGCCATTGCTACTCTGCTCTTGTTCCTACTCTGTCGCCTCCGTTTCAAAGTAGAATATTTAGGCTGCAATAAACATCAATCGCCTATCAGTTTCTCATCTAACGTAATGCGGTATATATAAATCATGTAGGCTGAGTAACCAACTCATTTAAGCTTATCCAAACATACTCGAAAAATTGAAAAATACGAGTGGTTGAATGCCCAAGGCTACTGCTATGCCTCCGCCTCCATCACTAACCACCTGCCACTATCACCAATGCTGACCACCTGCCACCACCGATGCCTCTTTCTTTCTTTCTTTCTTTCTTTCTTTTTTTTTTCAAATTCCTGTGAACTTTGATATATTATCTAGGAGCGTGCAAAAAAACCGAAACCGGTTGAACCGGCCCGGAACCGGCCTGGAACCGGACCCAACGGGCCGGTCCCGGTCTGAGTTTTGAGCAAAATTTTGTCTCTAAACCGGCCGGGTCTGGTCCGGTCCCGGGTTTTATTTTGAAAACCCGGAAAACCGGTCAAGGACCGGTTTGACCGGTTTTTTAATTTTTTTAAGTTTTAATTAATCAAAATATGAATATCAAATGGAAAGGGAAGGGAGTCAGGGAGACGGGAGTCCCGATAAGAACGACAACAGAGACGAGAGAACATACAATCACTCCCTAATCCCTAATTCAATTTCATTTCAAAGTGCAAATTGAAGCTTTCAACTGTAAGCCGACCACCCGCCGCCGTCCGCCCTGCCTCCACCTACAGTGCTCGACTTTTGGACTGCTCGCTGAGTCACTGACTACTCTATTTTTCGCCGGCTACTCCACTGCTCAATCGACTACTCGCCGGCTGCTCTACTGCTCGGTGGTAACTCCCATCTCCGATTTTATGAGAATATGATGTTTTAGTGAAAGCTAAAATAGCTTGTTGAATTGAAATCTTTTGTTTATTTGTTTCCAATATCTTCTACTTATAAACTGTGTTCCTTCATCTGATTAAATTGCTGATTTACTAACGAAGCCAGTGACACACTTAAGATTTAAATGTCTAAGGGATTAGTTATGGATTGTGAAACTGCCCTTAGCTTGAGGGAAGGTGTTAGGGATTCATGAGGTAGAAAAATTAGGAGCAAGCTGAAAGGCAAGACCAAACTTGAGGAAG